>CAWVRF010000642.1:281858-353858 GCA_963932465.1 Maratus speciosus
GTGTTGAGTTCGGCGAACCAGTTGTTAGAAGGTTATTTGAAATGCAAAAATCGCATTTATATTAATTTACTTTCTTTAAATGTTTATTTGAACAGAAGCATTTTCTAAATATAACACTGTTCTGATTTATTTCATTTAACCCTTTGGACTCCGGCTTCTCTTAGACAAATTTTAATTGGTCGGCACCACTTTTTCAAAAGAAGTTTCCTTCAAGTACACAATTTCAAAAATGCTCTGATTAAATAAGGCAAATTTTATTTTTCTTTATTACTGGTGCCTAAACAATTTTTGAAAAAGAAGATGATGTCGCCGCTGCGGCGACAACGGAGTGCAAAAGGTTAATAAAATAATGTTTCGTTTGTAAAAAGAATACATTTTTTCATCATCAGTCCTTGAACAAACAAATTCAACTTTTAAAAAAATGAAATTTTGCAGATTTGAAAAATTTTGGGATTCAAATTGGCAGCCTAGGCTAACGCTAATTATTTGGCATGCTTATTCGACAATAACTACTATTATAATAACTTATTTATATCCGAATAAAATGTACTTTGCTTTGGCACGGAATGTTCTTTGTTATCGCTGATCAATAGCTATTATATAAGAGTTGTAATTTTCCAACTGGGAGAAAAATGTCTGGGCTAGGATTCGAATCAGGGATCTTTTGGCTGAGGCTGCCAATACTCTGCCAACTGAGCTATCCCGGGCGAATCTGGAGGATATGATTTGCTCAGTTAAACTTATTGATTATAGCATCTAGCCTGATATAGGAATCAGCTCAATAGTATAAATCGCAGGTATTGGAACTCCCAGTAAACGCTGGATACGAAATCACACTAGATTAATTTTAACACAAATATTCTAATTGGTAAAGAAATCATTAGTGTTGTAACTTTCCAACTGGGTGAAAAATGTCCGAGCCAGGATTCAAACCAAGGATCTCTTGGTTGAAGCTGCTGTGTAAGATTCTGTTGAGCTGATTCATATGTCAGACCAGATGCTATAATCAATAACGTTAACTGGGTGAATTAGGCCCTCCACATTTGTCCAGGATAGCTCAGTTGGCAGAGCATTGGCAGCTTCAGGCAAGAGATCCCTGGAACGAATTCTGGACCGGACATTTTTCACCCTGTTGGAAAATTACATCTCATATGAGTTATTCACCAATTACAATAATTGTGCTAAAATTAATCTAGCGTAATTACATATCCAGCGTTTTCTGGAGTTCCATTACCTGCGATTTATTCTGTTGAGCTGATTCATATATCAGACCAGATGCTATGATCAATAAGGTTAACTGCGTGAATGAGCTCCTCCAGATTCTTTCAAGATAACTCTGTGGGCAGAGCATCGGAAGCTCTAGCCAAGAGATCCCTGGTTCGAATCCTGGACCGGACATCAAATTTTTATAAGATTCCTGAGTCCTATAAGTTACATTTAGAAAAATATTTTCTATACTCCAACAAATGAAAAAAAAGTTGTACAGTCTAAACTTGCCAAGCCATGATACTTTGTATTTTACAAATTTCCAGCATTATCTGGCCCGTTTTTGTACCAAGAAATAGTAAAAATTCCTAAAATTTTAAATATCATAATACGACAAGTTTTGGTTATAGAAAAATTCTTCTCACTTGCTATTGCACTGATAATGTTTTTCTAAATATGTTGTGGGATCCAAAGGACTACTGCATACAAATTTAAATTTTGTAACTTTTTTAAAAGTAAAAGCGGTGCTTGAGGTGAGGAAGAACTACATTTGAAATATATATATTTTTTAAAATAGAAGTATTCTAAAATTAATAATAATTAATAATTAATTTAATAATAATAATTAAATAATAAGTCCACATGTTTTGGTCGTAGAAAAAATTGTCTCACTTGCTATAGCACAAATAATGTTTCTCTAAATATGCTATAAAACCCAAAGGACTGCATAAAAATTTAATTTTGTATTTTTTTAATTAGAAATATTTTAATTTTATCGGTTTATTAATTAGCTCTTGGTCAGCCATGAGAAGGGACGTCGTGCATATTTTATAACTGATATTGCTGATTGTATATTTTATGCAATTGCTCTTTTTCTACATCACTACGAAAACTATGAAAAGCATCATAAAGGATGGAAACTTATGTTAAAATTAATTTATTAAAACAATTGAAGTGCTTGGGAAGAAAAAAGCACATACAAAAGGAAAACAACGAAGGTTTTATTATTTCAGAAACTTGGAAAAATATCAAATTTGTAGAAGATCATAAATGTTTTAGTGAGCTCGGGGACATGTTTATCAAAAACAACGAAACGAATTTAAAAAAATCATTGGCTACTGAATTCTGAACATTTAAAACCTAGTTGTAGTCAATTTAAATATAGGAACAAATTACAGGGTTTTTTTTTCGTCAGATTACTTGAATACTGGAGAAGTAATACTTCCATGGAAAGCAGCTGAAGAAGAATTATTTATATTTAATGACACTTATAATTAACATTAATGCTTATCGAGGGGTTTTTTACTATATTTTAAATATTTTTCTAAAACTATGAAATTTTTGAAAGTATTTAAAAGGCTAAAAATATTGTCAGAACAATTGCTGCTAGTTCAGCAGGAATAGAAAAGGGGTTTTCAAAGATAAACATAATATGGTCAGAGAAGAGAAGTAGATTAACTAATGTATCAAACTTAATGACGAATTAATGAAATAAAGACGAAACATAACAGACATATGAACCTACTGATGAATTAATTAAATATCTAATTGGCCTAAAACCCACTAAAAGAATGGTTTCCTACTTTCTATAGTGACTTTATGTTAAGAAAGAAGTACGCATCCGATAATGTTGGAGTAAAGACAAAGAAAATTGAAAATGAGGACGCATATTAAGAAGCTATATGTAAATATCTCAAATGACACAAGTTATTTAATATTTTAAAGCTTTTTTATTTATTATGCAATACTATATGCTCTCTTATTATGCTATACTATAATCTAGTTTTTTCTGTATCCTTTATTATTTTATTTAAGTAAACTATATGAAATAATATACTACCTTATTGAATATCTTTTTAAACTTTTCAACATCACAAAGTTATTTTCAGTACAGAACACCCAAAATAATTCGAATTTATTTTTACTAGTTTCAATTCGAAAATGCATAGTGTGCTGATTTATTTCATCAGCAATTATTATCCATGTTAGTTATTATATGAAGGGTTTTTAAAAGATATTGCATGCTTTTAAACTCAACCAAATTTTATTATTGATACAAAATTTCCAGATATATCTTCTTTGCATGCACATTATTGTTACTACAAAAATAATTTTAGAGTCACTTGGGACTAATTATAGAAGACGACATTGACGAATCTATCCGTGAAATTTGCTTTGGTGGCAAAACCTAACATAGAACACGAATTAAAAAAATCCAGAAATCAAGCACCTACTACAGGACTGTCACTGGCGACTATTTTTATATTTTATTACTGCCACAATTTTTTTTTAACATTTTTGTAGTAACATTTTGTGTCTCTTGCACATATTGTTAAGATGCATTTAAGATTTCTGTTTAGAAAAATTGGTGCGAGATAGAAATTAAAAATTGTCACCAGTGGCAGCCATGCTACCTTTTACAAAAGCCTATTTATCGAGATTAACTTTGAAGAAATTACCAGTACTTGTCATCAACGCAAGGATGCAAATAGGAATGCTTGGCATTCAGTGACTTAGTATTTTCACGAGATTAGAGATTTCAGAAATATCTGAGCTCTTCCTATAGCTAGTGCTTTTAATATCTAACTGATTGCAACTTTAGATCGTGGACATGAGTTAATTCTTAAGCTTAAATTTCCTTATTTTTGTATTATCCTTATTGTACTATACTCTTTTGATGCATTTTCTGATAGAAATTTTTATCAGGGTTTCATGATTGGTGAACATTATAAAATAAATTTTTTTTTTTTTTCAGTATACCGAAAGATCAAAGTTTTTTTTAACAATGTTCCTATAATATAGGAAAGTGTTTCATAATCTATACGTGATACTTCTCTGCCTTTCATGTTTATACATCAAAAATCCTTGGAGCAGCGAACCAGTTGTTAAATTATTTGAATCCTACCACTGGCCACATCCCACCAAAGCATCAGTAAAATCACTATGTCCCACTCCCCTCTCATGTCTCTTATTATTTTAAAAGTAAACTCTATTCACACGATGGAAACTTAATAGAGCCTTAATAATAACTATTCATTTCACAGTTTTTAACATATCAAAGAGGTGAACCCTCTGTTAGAAATGTGTTTTTAGCATTAAATCTTCGCTTTGTCCCCAAAAGAGTTTTGCTATTCTTTCCTAACTTACCTGAATGTTAAAAGAAATTGTTATACAGTCTGCATTTCTTTATTCACAAAATATCTTGAAGAGAGACTTACATTTTGCATTAAAATTGATAAGATTCACACATTTTATAATTCATTTTTGTAACTTTTTAAGAGTTGGTGGAAAAGCTTCGGGCACTAAATTTTCTTTCTATGTATAACACAATACACAAAAAGTATTTTGAGATTCTACTCTTTATCAATTTTAAGTACCCATTATTAGCCACCATAACATACATTTTCTCTATTCTTCCCTCCCCAATATCGTTAAATGCTTTCCATTTACTATCTGATATGAAAATTTAAAATGCATATGTCATCATATAAATTTATTTACTGTGTAGGATGCCTGCATAAGAGCCATGCATATTTACTAACTACCCATTTACATTTCTAATACTATTTAAGACATAAATCTTATAAAGATGGTAGTATCTTGTTTAGATACATATTTCATATAGTCTTGAGGTTAAATATGTTCAAGTCAGTCATGTGGCATAAAGCAGTACAAATAGATGAAGACATCCAATCCCAAAAATAATAGAAATTGTTACGAAAAATTCTCAAATAGAACAACGACCAGCAAAATTATGCAGATTTTTAGTACAGTCGGACCTCGATATCTCGAACCTCCTTATCTCGAAACCCTTGATATCTCGAAAAAAGAAATTTCTCCTGTATTTTCATCAAAATGCTTATGCATTTTCCATAGTTATCTCGAAATATATTTTCAAAACCCTTGATATGTCGAATTTTTTTCCACAGAAATTAGTTTGATTTTTGACTTTTGGCTATTGTCAGCTGTCAGTTTGATCTAGTTTCACATTCGTTTATCCCTTTGTTGATGCAAAGAACTTAAAGGGAAAAATTTTAGGCTTTTGATTTTGAAATGAAAAAAAGGCACAACGTCGTTTATTGGAAACTTTGTGGTGAAAATGCGTCAGGTGATGCAGCTACATGTGAAGAGTGGCTTTCAGAACTTCCTTCTCTTTTAAAGAATTATAAAGCAAATGATGTAATTAACGTAGATGAAACTAGATTATTCTACCAGTTTTTCTCCACAAAATGGTTGCATTTAAAGGTGAAGAAAGCCAATGTGGCAAGCAGAGTAAACTTCGTCTAGTTTTTGATGAATCTTATGTTTTTATAGCAAAAAAGCATTTTGCGAGATTAGATTTTTTAAATTTTGTCAAAACCTTGATAACTCGAAACCTCTATATCTCGAATTTTTTTTCTCTTCCCCACAGATTCGAGATATCAAGGTTATACTGTACTATAAAAACATGTCAAAATGTTTTAAAAGATTGTTCCTATAATTATTCTGGTGTTTCTATTTTAAAATTTTGATGAAAAACAGATTGTTTAAATTTGACTTGTATTCCATTAATTTTTAGACTACAATAATACTTTTCCCCCAAAACAAGAAAATGATAGCAAATGGGTGAGTACCAAGTTTGGAATTGTCCCCCTGAAAAGTCAAATTGCACCCCTGTGCGGCGTACTCCCCACGTTGGTAACCACTGGGTTAGACTGACAGCACCATCTATTGCCTTAAAGAAACAGGAATCACTTATGGAAAGTATAAATTCGTCACGTAATTAGTCATTCGATAATTAATTTAAAAGCAACTAATTAAAAATTCAATAATTTTCTACGAGACATTCAAGTTATTTACCGTCATGACAGGCACTATCTAGTTTCTGTTTAAAAGATTAGCTAATAATAATCTGAGTAATAGACAATACGTTAAAGCATGGAATGAATAATGAATGAATCAAATTGGAGAATCATTCATTTGTTCTTGGTTGGTTGGCCAATAAGAGTTTTGACAGCTTCACACACCCAATAGTACTATTTTAGAAAACATGGTTTGGCTTGGTATTTGTTTAATTTTGTTTACAACTACATGGACGAATAAATATGATATGTATCATTGAATGAGATTTTGGCTCCTCCTTGCAACTTTCCGCGTCTCATGAATTAATTTTCAGTCTGATTCATTATTCATTCGTTAGAAGCTATGATGCATTCATTGCAACGGCGTCCTGTTGAGTCTGTCTGTCTGTTCCTCTCATTGTAATTTATTTTAGCTTTAAAATATTAATGTATTTCCCCCCACCCCCAAAACTCTTTACGAGTTAAGTTAACGATAAGATATGTTTCTTCGTGACTTTTCTATTAAAATGATGACACGAATTTTCATTTGTCGCCATTTTTATTTTTGCGGATATTTTGCTGCCTTTCAAAACGTACAGGATTCGTACGGTCTTTGGAAGTCCTTAAAAGCAGTTACATTTTTCAAAAAGATTGTTTGGTTGTTTAAAAGTACTTGTTTGCATGCAAAATCTGCAAAAAGTCCTTAAAAGTGCTTAATTTTACTCTCGTATTATTTCTTAATCAGGGGTGAAACTCTTCTGCATTTCTTTGAATTTCTGATTTTAAAAAATCTTAATCCTCCCTTGCCTCCTCCTTTTCCAAAATTTATCTTTCCCTTCCACAATACCACAGTTAAATCTTTAAAACTTTTTCTACTCTACTTGTTAATTTATAGTGAATAAATAATCTGTTCTAAATTTTATTAACAATTCATTTCATTAAAATTTCATCCGATTTTTGCCCTCTCAAAAATTTGCTCGCCCTTTTTTCTCTCCGCTTCCCCCTCCCTTCCCCCGTAGTATTCAAAGTTTTAGAACAGTTTAATTAAAAAAAAAAAATTCTTCCCCGTTTGTCATTTTATTTTCACAATGAATAATAATCTATCATGAAGTATTTCCTCCCTTCTCTTCCCACCCAAAATTGCCGTTTTCTCTTCCCCCACCGTCACACACAGACTTAAAGAGCACATAGAATTTTTGTTGTTGTTGTTGTTCTTATTTGTCAATTTTTAGTAATGTAAATAAATAAGTCATCTAATAAACTCCCAACCCCCCAAAAAAATTAAAAATCTGCTTCCCCCTTTGCCCCCTCAGCTCATAAAGTCTAACACCGTGAAAGTCATTCAATTTTTTAAAACTTTTTTCTGTTCTATTACTTTATTGTAACAATAAATAATCGATCATACAGTTTGACTCCTCCCCCCACCAAAATTGATATTTCTCCTCTCCCCATGTTACCAAATGTAAAAAATTTAAAGTCTTAAACTGCTTAATTTTCATTTTTTGCGCTATTTGTAAATTTTTAGCTGGGTAAATTACCAGTCCTGTTAAACTCGCCTCCCCCCCCCCCCCTCACGAAAAAAAAAAAAAAAAAAAAAAGATGCTTCTCCTCTTTGCCTCCTTATCCTCCCAATTCACAAAATTAAAAATCTTTAAAAGTCTTCTTTTTTTTTTATTTTTCTTCTCCATTTCTTATATTTTATTATAACAATTGTTGACCACCTGAAGTCTTCTCTCAATTTGAAATCGCCATCCCCATTCCCATTTTCCTTGCACATAAAATTTAATCTTTGAAACTGTTTAATTAAAAAAAAAAATTCTGGTTTAATTATAAATCTTTAGTAATGATAAATAATTAATCATCTAACTAGCAAAAGCCATGCTTTGTTTGGATGCGCGAAGCATTATTTAATAAGATAAATATTTGAAAGTAACAATATTTTTTTATATTATTTTTGCATCGTTATTAAGCAAAATCGTTATATTTTGGCGCATTTTAATTTTAGAAATGTAAATTCAGCCAAATAACTAAGAATTTCCTAGGAATCTTTTTATTTTTGATGTAGCAAATTTAACAATTAATTTTGTTTCAATTCTTTTGTTGCCACTTTACAAAAAAAATCATAATAAAATTCTTTTACAATGCGTAAGTATCGTCTGCGTAAATGATTTCACATAATAGTAATAAATTGTATATTTGAATGCTTAACACTGAAAATTATTTTTATAATTGAATGTAAATAATTGAATTTTCACAAATTTTAGTTCATTAAAAATATGCTATAATTTTCATAAAAAAAGGTATTTTAAAATTTTCATAAAAGGAATCGTGAAACTATTTAATTAATCATGGTTCCATCTATAATGACTAACTCCATGATTTATTTTTTCTTCTGAAAATATAAGTGTTTCATTTTTTATTTGTAAAAATGCATCCGTAATGGAAAAACATGTAAAAGGAATTAATTAAAATGATAATATTTTAGGGTTATTCTGTAAAAAAAAAATAATATTGTGCAAATCTACAGATCATAATATTTTTTTATGTTTAATTTCAAGTCAAAATATTGAATAGTTTTTTTGCAAAGTGTACGACAAAATGTAATTTATGTAACCTAGTAGAGGATTCGCTTCGCTCATGCTAATAAACTTACTATCCCTCCCATCTGTAAAATTTACGCTTCCCTTAATTTGCAAAGCTCACAAAGTTAAAAGTCTAATTTTTTAAAACTTTCTTTCCTCTATTTTTACTTTCTTCTATCTTTACAAGAAAAAAGTATTGAATTCGTGAAAATTTTTCACTTGTGGTTTTCGATGAATTTACATGTTTTAGAAGGTCGTGAATGCGATTTGATGGTTTATAGAAAATGTCTGTATGTGACAAAAATTTTGTGAGCACTCTATCTCAAGAACTAATGGACGGAATTTCACAAAACTTTTGATTCAGTTAGACCTTGATATAAACTGGTGATGATTAGTTTTTGGTGTACATTGCCCAACAGGTGGCACTGCTATGCAGTATTTTTGACGATTTCTGCAATAGCTGCACCTCAAGAACTAATGCACGGATTTTCATAAAACTTCAAATTCAGTTAGTCCTTGATATGAATTGGTGCTGATTACATTTTGATGTAAATCGCCTAACAGATGGCATTACAATGCTGCATTTTTTACAATTTCCGCAATAAGTCTATCTGATGAACTAAAGCATGAACTTTCAACAAACTTCAGATTCAGGTATACCTTGATAAATATTGGTGCTTATAATGTTTTGTTGTAAACAGCTCAACATGTGGCGATGCTGTCCTGCATTTTTCTGCAATAGCTCTATCTCAAGAACTAATGATAGATTTTCACCAGACTTCAAATTCAGTTAGATGTTGACATAAGTTGTTGCTGATTAAGTTTTGGTGTAAATCACCCAACAGGTGGAGCTGTTATGCTGCATTTTATAGAATTTATGTGATTTTAACGATATTCATATTTCAATAAATAATACATGGGATTTCATATCTTTAGAATCCTCATGATAGGTATAGATTGCCATTTAATTTTGTCTTTGATAGTGAATTTCGAAATATTAACATGCACGAGATAGAAGAAAGTTTTGGGATTGGCACATCAGACTATTTTTTTCTTCTTCTGTATTTGTTATATTAAAATTTTCTAAATTTCTACTGCCACATGCTGAAAATTGCCCCCCCCCCCCCCCTCTCCTTTCCGGCTGTTTGAATGTTTAAAACTTGTATTTACAAAAATGAAATCCTTTATTTAAAAATGCATATTATAATTTATTAGTTTATTTAATTTCTAAGTCTTTTTTTTTTTTTTGGTTTTGGTCCTTGAAAGTCCTTGATTTTTATTTAAAGAAATGTGTATGAACCCTGGATTATGTTACATGTAAATAATTTTTTTGTCAATTTGCATTTAAAAAAATTAAATGCTGAGGATGATTTTAAAGAGAAACTGAAACGCTGAGTATAATTTTTATTTTTCTTTGATTGTGGTAATTTGAGGTTTTCATATCAGGAGCTTTGTTTGGAGGTAATCTTAACTGAAAGTCACAGGTTTTTGTTTTGAATATTTTTTTAAGTAAAGGAACAAAGATGGAATGGTTTCACCCTTGGTTCTTAGTGTTTTTGTTTTTTAAAGGTTATTTTGAACATGTTGATGTTTTAGGTACTTACTCCGTAGCTGAAGTTGCTCAAGCACATTGACAGTTGCTTCTGATGAATGGATAAATGTTTTTATTTTTGTTCAATGTTCTTTGCTTCTGATATTTTGTCGAGTTAAAAAATAGTGTATCATGTTGTTGATTCTTTGCTAGAAAATGTAAAAGTAAAAGTTAAATGTACTTTTTGTTTTGAAAAAATAAATTTGGCATAAAAAAAATTGCCAAATGCACCTGAGTATGGAATTTTAGATGTTTACTCTATCACGCCAAGATCCCCTATACTGAAAAAGTACCAAAATGAATCTATAAATTGGAAGTGAATTTCTAAAAACATAAAAATATTTTATTGTTATCTATTGCACAAAATTAGCACTTGCCAAACTTAAAGGGCAATAGCCAAATGCCATGGTCGAAAGATGTATCGACAGCGGGGAAGAAAGGGGTGAAATTTATTCAGGATTTATGGTATCCAAATCGGCAATTATCCCAAAAGTAAGAAAAGATGGTAGCAGGGGTTATTCTGTTCCAAAAATTTTTTTAAAATCGGACATCAGTTTGAAAATTCGGACATAAAAAAAATCGCTAATTTCGACATGGCTACCAAAAAAAAATCGCTAATTTCGACATGGCTACCAAAAAAAAATCACAAAGTTCGTCATAGAATCGCAGGGAACAGGCGAGTTTCATCAAATAATCACAGTAAAAAATGTGAATTTTGTCACAGAATTGCGAAAAAAAAACGTAAAATTCTTCCATGGATCGCGAAAAAGGATCAGTGAAAAAAATCTGTGCTTTGGCCATTCAGTAAAAATGTTAGTTTTGACCTGTATTCTTATCACAAATGTACCACATTCGGAAGTGAGTGTGGATATCCCATCTTTGCATGAAAATGAAATAAGTTATGTTAAATAAAACTGTGTAAAAAGAAAGTGCCTGTCTTGAAGTAGAGATGTGCCATTTAAAGTTGGGAAGTCGATGGGACAAAAATCAGTGTTTATTGACTGACCTTTTCTAGTTTTTAATGTTTACAGTTTACGTGGTTCAGTAGAATGAATAAACAGTGTCTAGCCACCTGGAAAAATCAGGGAAATTTTTATGGGCTGGAAAAGTCAGGGAAATGTATAATTCCTGAAGAAATGTCTTCGAAATTCTGAGAGTGAGTTACAAAAATTTTAAACATCCAAGAAAAAATCTGGAAAATATTTCTTGTTATAAAACTAAGCATTTGAAATTGCAGTGCCAGGAAAATCAAATTTTGCCCTTTATAAGTACTGTAAACAGTTATATCATACAGTTTAACAGTACCTGTCATGGGAATAACTTTATCTTTCCATTCTTCCTTATAACTCTGATATTTTCAACTCCAGCTGCACACTGAAACTTTGTACTAAATGTTGTATGGTTGATTAGATGTTTTAGTCTGTTTACTTATCTTTGTTAGCTTAATTTATATTAATATTCTTAATTTATAGTTTAATATTTATTATTTGTATTAAAATATGTCGTATCAATCTGTATTTAGCTATGACTGATGTGATGAAGAATTTTGTGGCATTATCCATGTTATCCACACCTCTTGATATTTGTTACCTGTAAAACCAATGTTAACTGTAACTTTACTTGTTGTTGATTGAGTATTAGTATTGATATGTAATATTTGTTATTAAATGTTCTAAACTGTATTATCCCATATTACATAGTAACCTGCACACATGCACACCTCTACGATTGTGAATGTTTCTATTTAAGCTCGGCAGTAGCTTTTAAGATACATAATACTATATTCAGATTATTCATTCTGATTGGACAAAATAGATAGAACCTGATGTTAAAAGTACATATACCCAGGGTTGGGGAAATACATCATTTTACTCGCCACTGGTGAATGAACTTTTAGGTAGTTTTCGAAAACCGCAAACTACAAAGATATGCCAAAAACATTTTTTTTTACTGGTTAACTATGTTTTGCAACTTTCCAAATGACATTGGTGTAAACAGGGTACTAATGTCTATTTTATATTAAACTTTCCTCTCTTGTATATATTTCTAAATTTTATAGAAAAAAATATGAAAATGCATCGAAGTAACAGTAATCGGCAATTTTTGCAGGTGGCATAAATTTTGTCAAAACAGTTTTCAACTGTATGTTGCATTTTGCTGGCTGGTAAGATTTCTAGAAATTCCCCACTCCTGTATACCTGCAAAATGTTATTAAATAGATGCATGGAAAATGTTCAAAAATTTGTAAATTTTGCAAGAATTTGTTTAACAGTTTACTAGTTGTTACTTCAAAAACAGTTGTGAAAGTTCCACTCTCAAATCCACAACTTTTAACAATTTTTGTGTGTAACATCTCAAAATCTCAGTGTACCTGGAAAAGTCAGAGAAATTTGTTGCTGATCTGGAATAGACAACCTGTTCTGGAATACTAGCTATTGGTTTAAAATGTAAAAAGCAAAAAAGAAAAAGGGTTACTCACAGTGAATAGGACCTGTCCCAAATAATGCACAAGTACCAAACTCTAGAGTAACTTTGTTCATTTCTTTAAAAAATTGTCTTGTAAATGATCTTTCTTCCACTTCAAATGGTGTTGAGTTCATTTGCTTACTCTTTACATTCATGGAAATTTCTCTGCTATTTCTTTTTATCAGGTTATTTTAATTTTAGTCACAGATTTTAACACTCCAATAGTTTAGGTATAATTTTGTGACTATATATGGCACTTTATTTCTTTGACCATTGACAAAGATACTTTTATTTTTCAGTCTTGTTATGAAAACGTTGCCATAAATCCCTTTAATCACGTTAATGAGGTTATATCACACAATTGAAACATTTTTGTATTCTGCATAAAAAGAAGTAAGTAAATTTTTGGAATCATTCATTGAATCAGTCATTTCTTAAACTATATAAGTCAGAATAATTGAGGACTTTACATTGTAATACCAAATACTAACAAAATAGAGGATGCTGTCTATTAGAAGTATACGTTGGATAGCAACCTCTAATTTTGTTTAGTATATAAGTCAGATTCAAAATATTTTTATGAATCTATAATGAACAATTTCTACTCACAAATGCAATTACATTTTTTTAAAATTTTGTGCTATCTGTATTTTTTAAATCTTTTAATGTAATGTGCTGATTATCAGTTAATTATTTTATGGTTTTTAAGAGTGAAAAAAAAAGCAACTTTTGGACATATACTGTTTTTGCTAGGAATAACTTGATGACTACAGGAACCATTATCCGAGATTCTGAAATCAAAAAACTTTTTTATTCAAAAATTTTATAGGGTTCCTAATTTTTTAAGTCCATTGTTTCAATGTGTTGACAACTAAAATGATAGGTTATGTCAGTGGTATAGGCAGGGAACGAAGAACAACCTCCCCTCTTTCCCAAAAATTAAAAATCCCTGCCGGCCCGGCCTACAGGCAGAGGTAGATTTCGAAGTTAAGTATACTGATTTCACCAACAAAAACTAAATCATTATTAGATATAAATCCACTTTAACAGTTTTATCTGTCTGCTTTTGACGAGTTTTTATTTCCTTTTTATAAAATAGCTGGTTTTATCAAAAGACGATATTAAAAAAATATTTTTCCATACTCAACAACTCGAAATTCTCTGGCACATTTTCAGATTCATTTTTAATATAAAAAAAAATATGAAACATGCTGACGTGATTTTTGTAAAGATTTATTAGCGACCTGTGTTTTTATTTTTCTTTCAATTAATTAAAACTTGATTAATAAACAATTATTTACTCAGTAGGGCAATATTTTTCGTTTCTAACACAATCGCTTCGGGAAATTCTGTTCAAAATGCCCACTTTGACATCATTTTTTGAAATATATTCTGCCTCTGTCAAAAAATCGATCATTACTGTACATTATATAGTTTCTGAATAAGAGAATCTAACAATTGGATGCGTTTGAGAGCAAAAATGAATTTAAAAAGGAGTAAGAAAATAGACAGTTTGGATTTGAATGCACCCTTAATAAGATGATTTTTTTCTTCAACCGCAATGTATTTTTAATTTGTTTTTGCTGTAAGAATTGGCCCTATCGAAAACTTCTCTATATAAATGTTGAAGGCAATATTGAGAAGATATATGATAAATTCATGGAGATTTTATATCTTGTGAATTGACGGAGTTATGAAAATTTTTCTTCTTTAACCCCCCCCCCCCTTTTTTCTTTTCGTTTTTATTTATTTTATTTTTTTTGCGGTACGAATTGGTCCTATCAAAACTTGTGAATATAAAAGTTGTAGATAATATTAAGGAGATGTGTAATAAAATTATTGGATTTGATGTCTTGAGAATTGACGAAGTAAGGAATTTTTTCTCCCAAAAACCCTATTTTTGCGCCCCTTGAGCCTATTTTAAATTTTATCAAAAATCTGTGATGCATGAATTTTTGGCGCTATTTTTAGAAGTAATAAAAACTTTAACCTGATTTGAAATGTACAAAAATTAAGAAGTTATGGGGTTTTTTCGGTTTTCACAAAACCCCTCCCTATTTCTATCCCCTTTGTCCGCTTTTGCCCATTGACGAACTTGACCGAGATTTTATGTCCCTTGATTTTATGTATCAGTTTGGAAGAGATTTGTGCAGAATTACGGAAGTTATCGTGTCCAGAAGAAAGTGATAACACAATTGCTTCGGGAAATTCCGTTCAAAATGCCCACTTTGACATCATTTTTTGAAATATATTCTGCCTCTGTCAAAAAATCGATCATTTCCGTACATTATATAGTTTCTGAATAAGCGAATCTTACCAATTAAATGCGTTTGAGAGCAAAAATGAATTTAAAAATGAGTCAGAAAATAAGCAGTTTGGATTTGAGTGCATCCTTAATGCAATGATTTTTCCAACACAATCCGCTTCGGGAAATTCGGTTCAAAATGCCCACTTTAACAGCATTTTTTAAAATATATTCTGCCTCTATCAAAAAATCGACCATTACGGTACATTATATAGTTTCTGAGTAAGAAAACGTATCAATTGGAAGCCTTTGAGAGCAAAAATGAATTGTAAAATGAGTCAGAAAATACGCAGTTTGGATTTGAATACACCCTTATTTAGATGATTTTTTTCTTCAACCGCTATGTATTTTTAATTTGTTTTTGATGTAAGAATTGGTCCTATGGAAAACTTGTCTATATAGATGTTGTAGACAATATGAAGAAGATATATGATAAATTCATGGAGATTTTATATCTTTTGAATTAACGGAGTTATGGATTTTTTACTTCTTCAATCCCCCTTTTTGTTTTCGTTTTTAATTTTTTTTTTTTTTTTTTTTTTTGCGGTAAGAATTGGTCTTATCAAAAACTCGTGAATATAAAAGTTCTAGATAATATTAAGGAGATTTATAATAAAATTAATTGGAATTGATATCTTGAGAATTGACGAAGTTATGAATTTTTTTCTCCCAAAAACCCTATTTTTGCGCCCTATGAGCCCATTTTTAACTTTATCAAAAATCTGTGATACATAAAATTTTGGCCCTATATTTAGAAGTAATAAAAAAAACTTTAAACTGATTTGATATGTACAAAAATTAAGAAGTTAGGGGGGGGGGGGGGTTCGGTTTTTACAAAACCCCTCCCTGTTTCCATCCTCTTGGTCCAATTTTGCCTATTAACGAACTTGACCAAGATTTTATGCCCTTTGATTTTATGTATCAGTTTTGAAGAGATTGGCGCAGAATTACGAAAGTTATCGTGTCCAGAAGAAAGTGATATAGATAGATAGATAGATAGTGGATACTGAGGATGATAGATACTGAGGATGATAGATACTGAGGGTGGTTTTGGGTTCTAGGGGTCATGATCGGTGTAGATCTGCAAAAAATTTTCAGAAATTCCAACATAGGAACGATCCCAATAGGTAGTATTTCATTCGAAATTTACCTAAAAATAATTTTCTCATAATTTCATCGTAAGAATTCACTCTCAGTTTTTTTCAAAATCTTTTGTCTTCCTATTATTTTTTTTGTGGAAAACATTTAACTTTTTTTTTAATTAAAAAAAGGTAGTTACGTATTATACGGCATATTGTACTTGCGTATTATCTGAGCCATAAGATTGAAAGCCAAAAATGGTTGCCAATTGCCCATTTTGTTTATCGTTGCCAATCCTGTCCAAAACAGTCATTTAACATTATTTAATATGTGACATTGTTAAAAATAATGTCAAATAAATAAATGAACTATAATGCATAAATTTAAAAAAATGTAAACAGTAATAAATAATTTATAATAAATAAATAAATTATAGTACATATTGCTATTATTATATTATATCTCTTATTAAGTATGATATGCTATAAAGTTGTTAAAACAAATAAGGGTTACTGTAATTAGTATAATTGTCAGCATGTTTGGTACAGGTGCATCTGAAAGGGAGTGTATAATATGCCAGTACCAAAAAATTTCCATGTATGGTTTCTTTCTGCATAATAGAAACGTATTAACCACCCAAAACTAATAATCTTATTCTGATGATGTTCTGACTTTACGGAGCTGATTAAACAAACAAACTTTAGATAGCCCGCTCCTTTTTTTCAGTTTCTCTATACTGTGCTTCCTTGTGGCAAAATTGAATTTTAGGTAGATTTTGTAAGAGGTTCTGCGTATTACAATCTCCCCTATGTTGAAACTTCTGTAAATTTTTGAAGATCTATGCTATGCTAATCATGACTCCTATAACCTCAAACTGCCCCAGTTCAAAACCTTATCTATGTCAGTTTTTCATTGGCATAATAACTTCCATAATTTTGCACAAATCTCTTCCAAACTGATACATAAAATCAAGAACCAGACAAGTTTTTGATAGGACTAATTCGTAAAGTCAAAAAAAGGAAGGGGGGGGGGGGGGAGTTGAAGAAAAAAAAATTATAACTTTGTCAATTCATAAGATATCAAATCCACTTAAATTTATTATGAATCTCCTTAATATTATCTACAATTTTTATATTGACAAGTTTTTAGATATGACCAACTCTTAACAGCAATAAAAAAAGGGGGGATTGTAGAAGAGAAAACAATATATCCGTTAATCCGCCACTAAGGTGATAAAAAAAGTGCCATTGGCATAATGAAAACTTTTAACAACCCTCAGAAATACTGTATATAACGTTGCATTATTAAAGGTGCACATGTCTCAATAAAAATATTACCAGAATTTAAAATATAGTGTGTGTTCATTTAATGAAACAAAACTTTTGTAGCAACAAGTTTTTGATAAAATAAACTCTACTAATGAATGATATTACTAAAAATATTTTGAAGGGATGAAAAAAATAGGGATTGAAGAACAATTTATTGTATTGACATGATTCTGATAAAACTAACTCTTACGGAAAAATCAAATTAAAAACTCATCAAAAGTGGCCAAATAAAAATGGTTAAACTTGGTTTTCTCTAATCTTTATTTAGTTTTTGTTGGTGAAATTAGAATTTAACTTCGAAATCTACCTCCACCTATAGGCCAAGCTGAATTTTTAAAAATGGTTTGTTAGTTTCTTTTCTTCATGCGAGTTCAGTCAGACGTTGCCATTCAAATTATGGCAATTGAAATCATATTTGGCGATTTATCACTGGCAAAAAACATAAAGGTACCAAAAATTTTAATTACATTCTTAGTGAAACGTTGGTGAAAATAAATAATATACTCCTCCTTTTGGTAATAACATCTGGTCTCTGGTCAAAATATATAGACCGGGAGCCGGCAGCACAAACCTATGGTTCGTACCGATACCGTTATTTCTCCAGGAAAACTACCTGTATCTTTTTATAGAAAAAGAAATTAGGTTAAATGCACAAAATTTCGACTTCTTTTAAGAAAGATTTTCTATAAGATAATACTGGTGCCGAAAAATTTTCTGGTCTGCAAAATTCAAGGAGGTGTATGAACCATGAGACAATCACTTCATCGAGTTGGAGGCTGACATTCCAGAATTAGCTAAAACTCGATTCCCATATTAAAACGCAATCGGTCTGCCAAGTCATATCTTGTTGGAAAACACCTAAAAACCGGATTTTAACGGTTGACTCGATTGTGTTTTCCTGCTGCCAGTCCGCCATGTTTTCATATCTTTGGGTGCAGGAAAACGCAATGGTAAACCTACGAATCGACCTCTAAAATCAGGTTTTTAGGTGTTTTCCACCAACATATGGCTTGGCAGACTGATTGCGTTTTAATATGGGAATCGAATTTCAGCCTCTAACTTGATGAGGTAATTGTCTGTGCTGCCGACTCCCGGTCTAATATTTATGTCAATTCAGATCTTGTTACCAAAAGGTTGTCTGAGAGAATTCGCCTGTAGGCAGAGTGTCACCCTGGTATAGGATAAACTAAGACTCCTATAATATAGGAGTCCTGGGATGAATGAGAGATTGGGAAAGAGAGTACTGCTGCCTTCAAATGAATGGAAGGCATGATCTACAAATTGGAGGAAGGAGCATAAAGACTGGAATAATGATGCTAATAAGAAAGAACCTGCAGAAAAAACTGATAGAGAGTTGACACCTATAACATTTTACTGTAATAAAGTATTAGATGAAACAGCATCAAAAACTGGCAACAGAACACAATTAAATAATAAACCTTTGTATAAATCATCAGCAGAATATTTAAAAACACACAGGACACTTTTCGTGCTGGAAAATTCCTGTTCATTTGTGACTTTTACAGTAGCTGTTGATTTTCCAGCTTGAAACGCATCCTGTGTGTTTAAATATATTTTTATGGTGATTTTTACAAAGCTTTATCATTTAATTGAACCACCAATTGGAAGAAAGGAATAAATCCAAAAAATAAGAATGGAGATAATTAAAAAAAACTTTATAACTTTTTACTTACAACATATAGGCTCATGTGATATCAATGAAAATGAAGAAAATATAAATTCTGATTGTTTTTCTAATAGAGCTGACTGAAATATATAATATTCATTTATATATGTAAATGTGTTGGATTTATTCCCTTCCAATTTATCATATACTATATACAAAATAATTTGAAAAAATAACCAATATAATGACAAAAACTATTTATTTATAAGAAAAAACGTAAGGACATTCTTTTATTCACTTATTTCTTCACTTTCGGATCTTGTAGTTGGCCAGGTCAGAACAATATCGTAAAAATCTTTGAATTCGTCAGGAATATATTGGATTATTTTTTGTATGTCGTTCATTTTTTTTTCTCTTTATGGGTATTTTAGTAACATATGCCAGAGTTTCTGGTATTTCCGGGTTTGTAGAAGGTTTTGGAGCAATAATGTAGCTTTAATGAAATCATCGATAAATTCGAAACATGTCAAGTAACCTTTATGACTTGAACTATACTCAAAGCTTCTATATTGCGAAATCTTGAATGTTGTTGCCTTGCCTAATGCTTACAGTTTTTCTTGAAACATCGCTGCCATTAGTTTTTAAAATCAAGTATGTCGTTAGAAGTAATGGGTTTAACTGAAAAACCCCTGATTTTTGCTGCCAAAATAAGATTATTATATTCATTTGGAACATAAATTCTGTCCTTTCTCGTAATGAGTCTTTTAGCCGTCCCGAAATTTTTGTCAAACTGTAAAACCGAATGGCCACGCACAGGAAAGTATTCATATATTTTCTCAAAACGATTAATTGCAACAAGAGTGAGAAAGAATCTTATAAGGGTGTTGTTTCTATCTTGTCCCCCCGCAAGCATCGTTTAAACGTGTAGTTCTTTGACAGAGAGATCCATGTTCTGAAAAGTTTTCCACAATAAACTGCATACTTCATCCGGGCCCCGTTTAGCTTCGCCCTCATGGTAAGTGTAGAAATCAGCTGAGTTCGTCTTTAAGTGGTGAACACAAAACACATGCAGCCATAGTTTTTTTTTAAATAAAACATCTCTTCAACTGGGATCTTAGAAATGGGCAGATTTTGCATATAATCAAATACAATGGCTCCTACATCTTCACTTTCCTGATACAAGGACAAAATTTCTTTCTCTTTATTATAAAACTTTTTAGCACGTTTATGATATATCATTTTTTTCGCAACCGCCACTCTCTTTGCATTGTCATTGAGAGATGGATTTTATATTTTTGCGTCGAGTTCTTCGCAAATCGAGCAAACGTCTACTAGTAGCAGACCGAATCTGTAGCCATGATTATCATTAAAATATTTTCTGTAATAGTCGTATTTTACGCATTGGTATTGGGGGTACTTTAAAAAAAAAACTTCATGCATTATTTTGACTTTTAGGTTCACTTCTAAATATTGTATATTTTTGCTGCTGTAATAAGATTGTTTAAGGAGAAATGACCGGATATGTCCATCAATTGCCGTAATTGCTTCGTTTGGTAAGACATTACTTCGATTAACATGCTTCCCTCGTTTATCTTCAGGTAGTTTTCCCACCGATTTAAGGGAGGCAAGGTGAAAAATTGCGTTATTTTTTATAGCGTATAAAATGGAGAAAGCTTGACGGCATACTTGAGTTTTTCAATTTCCTTTCATAGTAAAATACGTGACCGTATTGTCACGTTTTTTCGGATTTTCACGTTTTGAATGGCGGCGATTAACCTTTCTGGTATTCAATGAGACTCATCACATATATATGTCATGTTCATTTTTCGGTCGCCCATTGTAAACGAATTCAAGCAACTGCTATTTTTCTTCACTACTAAACTGCTGAGTGCAGTTTTTTTACAGAGACAGTCACTATTACTGTTAGATTTAGCTGACACTAACTTCCTTGTACTTGTACGTACATGAGATTGATTAAGTAGACGCTGTGACTTCTGTTTTTCTTTTTTGTAGAAATGGACATTTCTAACACCTCTTCTCTTCTTTTTCGGAGTCTCAGCTTCTGACTCATTATCACGTGAATTGTTACAGCTACTTTCACTGGTCATATTCAAACTTTAATAATGAAGTAATCAAATTTATAGGTTAATAATCTCCACGACGCGACGCTAAACGAATGCAGTCTCAGACACAACAAAGAGCGCGTTCAGCAGACATTACCAAAGCTACCAAAGTTACTGACCAATTGTAACGCAGTATGAAATAAATATCAAAGCGAATTGTGACGTCAGCTACAGTTCAACAGGATAGCTTTCGTTGGTGCCATTGTTGAATTGTAGCTGACGTCACAATTCGCCTTGATTTTTATTTCATACTGCCCTACAATTGGTCGGTAGCTTTGGTAAGGTCTGCAGGACGCACTCTAAAATGGCGGCTATTAGATCGCTAGTATCGCGTCCCCCACCAATAGCGATGCGTTTTTGTTTATCGAAAAAAAAAATAAAACAGGCAAAAAGAAATACCATTTCTATACTCGTACAGTTGATAGTTGGAAGAAGGGAATAAAAGAAGGATTTGTTTCCCTTTTCAAACTATTTTCATGGCCCTTTTTATGGCCATGAATCTATACGAAGCGAATGGTTTTTGTTATTTTCCTCGAACTCACAATTAAGTGCTACGGCTAAAGAATGTAAAAGTGTAGAAAAATGAATGTGTCAAAAAAAGGCGTTTATTCCCTTCTTCCAATTGGTGGTTCAATTATAATAAGGTATATTCCATTTAATTCTATTTCTCTGGACAGTAGAATAGCATACAACTTAATTGTTTTGTATTTTTAATTAAATTTAAAATAAGGAAAATCTGAATAATGTCAATCTTATTCTTTGTTAATTAAGTTCTTGTTAATTTAATTTAAACAAGTTTCTGTTCTAAATATTTTCATATCCTACAGCAACAAATATCTTTATTTTGTCCATCTTCCTCCAGAGTAATGTTAGAAATTAAGTCAAAATTATACGATGAAAGTGAATTAATAGGCATGTTTTCAATTTTTTTGGGGCAGATTGTTTTTCTATCACATGTTTGTGTCAGTGAATAACCACATAGCAGGGCATTTGGAGTTCTTTTATTTATTTCTACCTTTGCAAATGGGTTTTTTTTCTTCTTTTTTAGTATTTCAGACCCAGAAAAAGAATCAAAAGCAAATTCTATCAGTCTTAGATTAATAAATAATGAAACATTGGATAAAATAATGTTTTCCAATGTTTAAATGAAGAGTTGTTTAAAAGAAACTGTCATATCTGAACTAATGTGGACTGGAACAATCCGGTTATGCGAAAAAAGTCCAGATAAGAGGGTGGGACATATTTTATATTCAAAATGGTTCATAAATTATAAAAACTTTTTTTTCACTTTTTATTATATTTGCACATTGTTTTTGTAATTACAATTTGAAGTACATAAAATTATTTTATTAAATGTTGCATTACATTTTCCATCTTGTTTTTCACTCGATTTGCTGCTACGTCAGGCCAAGGCCTCATTATAATTGAAGCCCGTGACTTCCATAACCACACAAGTGCAGTTAAATAGATATTGAGAAAATCAAGAAAAACTGGACATTGCTTGGAAATTTGAACTTGGAAATCAGATTTTTTTCATAGTTACACTTTGCTAAATTACAAATGTCACTAAGTATTAAAATAACGGGTATTACGAATAATTTGTCTATAATAAAATAATGAACATATTGGACTTGTATTATTATGGAACTCATTAGTCTGTTAAATTGGTTTGAGATACTGTAACTTTGATTTGGAAAAGGAAGATACTTATTTTTTAGCGAAATTGTGTGAAAAAGGAACAAAACACAGTCACTGTCATAAACCCAGTCTCTATTTTCACAATAATGTAATACAACAAAAAACAAATTTAGTTTACTCATACCTTTCCCACACTTCACTTCCTGATTTTTAAGCACTGGGAGTCTGATCTTTACCATACTACCTCGGAAGTCTCTGAAAAGTAAGGTAAAATTAAGGACAGGTATATTTCAATATCCTTGGCTTTAGCAGCTTTCAGGGGAATTTCAGCTGTATATGTTCTCTCCAAGTTTTTCTCACAAAATTTTGCTTTTCCTGCCATCAAGAATGTTTCAGTAAGTAACCCGCTCGATGTCTTTCTTGCAGTTATGGTTTTTGATCGGTATTCAATTATTTTATAAATTGTCACTTTCCATTTTTCTTGTTTTCAGTAAGTGGAGGCGGTTCTTTACCTTAAAAAAACCAGACTTCAAATGTTTAATCATATTTTGTTCCACTTTAACCACTATAATTTTTCTTGATGCATTTTGTATGATTTTTATCCAGACAGTGGAGCGTTGTGCTGTTATGATTCACAGTCACACTCGTGTCGCCTGCTTGCTTTCCAGAACAACACAGGTCTATGTATTTGTGTGCTAATGAAACTCAACACGTCAGTAAGATACGAGAACTTGTATTGTTTTTAATGCCAAACAATAGAGCTTAGTTAGACGATTTCAACGATATATATAACTCATATAGTGCCAAAAGGGGGACTTGTGATGTTACGGAACACACAGCTTCGATTACTTCAGACAGAGGGAGTTGAGCTGCGCTGTTCTATGAATCGCAAGGCAACTTCTATAAGAAGGAATTCAAACTGTGTACAATTCAGTGTCAAGTTTTAAAAAAAATATGAAAAAAAATGTATAACTCTAAAGTTTGATAATATGAATAAGTTGTAAGAAATAGAGGTTAAATTGAGTTGGAGCTGAATGTATGGACAGCAAAGAGGCAAAAGTTTTATTTGTATATCTTTCGTAAATATGCCGAACAAGTAGGCGGAATTTTAAGAGAAACACAAATAGATTTACAAGCGTGCAATGAAATAAATTTTGAGTTTTTATCGATCCGAATAGGGGAGAGTCTGGATATGAGAAGGCCGGATATGGGAGTGTCTATAGTATTGCATGCACACCTACACGTACAGGGTCTTTCCGGATATAGGTTAAGTAATTTTTTTACTCACTGGCCAGTTTTTTAAGCATTGGCCAGAAAGAAATTTACATATACTTGATTAAAACATGTGCTTTTCTTGACTATTAACATCATAATTTACTACTATAATTTATTTACATTTGACAAGATTAAACGCAACTGAAAAAAACTGGCATTCTACTGAGAATAGAGAAACAAAAAAAGTAATCGTTGCAGCCAAATTATAAGTGATAAACTATATTTAAATATATGTTGATGCATTGTATAAAACAGAAAACATGTGCTTTTGAACATAAAATATATTTTAATTAAAAAATTTTCACATCTTGGATATTTTATTTTTACCTAAAACTTTCAAGTATATTCTATCATCGCAAGTGGTTACTGTTCACTCTGGTACCAATAAAGCCAATCACCAAATTTTCAGTATTACTCGCCGGTTGGTGAGTGACGAGTACTAATTTTGTCCTATACAGCCGCATATGAGTGTGTCTATAGTATTGCATAAACACTTACACCCATATGTATCTGTATCTATGAAAAAATACTCAATTTCTGTTGCGTCTAGAATATATAATTTGATAGAAGTTTAAGGCAATGAAACTTGTAAAATATGATGTTTAACCCAGAATTAAAATTTATTCAGTTTATTAAAAAGTGTGTTGTTTCATTATTTTTTTTTTCTATTTTTAGATTCAAAACTAGATAAAACTTTCTTTTTGAACTTCAATAATTCATTTTCTTGGGTGAAAGAGACAACAATCTCTTCATACTGATACTTAGAAGAAGTTTCTGTTATGATCCGAAACTAATCTTTTTTACTTAAGAAAATGTCTACAGTAGAAAATTCCTTCTCTTGTGAACAGCACTTTGTGCCTCCAAATACGCATAAAGAAAAACATTCATCCATTGATACAGGAGAAAAACCTTTTATTTGTGAAGTATGTTCCAAAGCATTTTCTAACAACTGTAAACTAAGAACTCATTTCTTGACTCACACTGGAGAAAAATCCTTTGTTTGTGAAGTATGTTCTAAAGGATTTTCACTGAACGGTAATCTAAGAAGACATCTCTTGACGCATACTGGAGAGAAACCCTTTGTTTGTGAAATATGTTCCAAACGTTTTAATTTTAGCAGTAATTTAAGAAACCATCTTTTGATACATACAGGTGAAAAAGCTTTCGTTTGTGATATATGTTCTAAAGGATTTTCTCGGAATATTCAACTAAGAAACCATCTCTTGATTCATACAGGTGAAAAACCTTTTGTTTGCGAAATATGTTCCAAAGGATTTTCTAAAAATTGTAATCTAGAAAGACATCTTGTAATTCATACAGGAGAAAAACCCTTTACTTGCGAAATGTGTTCCAAAGCATTTTCTGGTAAGAGCCATCTAAGAAGCCATCTTTTGACTCACACAGGTGAAAAACCTTTTGTTTGTGAAATATGTTCCAAGGGATTCTCTCAGAATGGTAATCTAAGAAGACATCTTAAGGCTCATACAGGTGAAAATCCATTTCTTTGTGAAACATGTTCTAAAAGATTTAATGAGAAGAGTTCTCTAAGAACCCATCTTTTGACTCATACTGGAGAGAAACTGTGTGTTTGTGAAATATGTGCCAAAGGATTTTCTCAGAATAGTAGTTTAAGAAGACATCTCTTGACACATACAGGAGAAAAACCCTTTGTTTGTGAAATATGTTCGAAAGGATTTTCTCATAATAGTAGTTTAAGAACACATCTCTTGAAACATACAGGAGAAAAACCCTTTGTTTGTGAAATATGTTCCAAAGGATTTTCTCAGAATAGTAAATTAAAAAAGCATTATTTGTCTCATACCAAATAGACATCTCCTGAAAATCTCTCATATTTTTAATGTCAAAATTGAGTGTGAACCCTGTATATTTCATTGTATTTTCTATTATCGCAACTGTTGTGTTTTATCATTTAGTAATTTAAAAAAAAATTGCTCTTTGTTCTAAATCATCAAAAATTGTTGCATGGTATATTGTGTTTTTGATAATAAGCAAGTAACTCTTGACATGATCATTTGGTTACAGTAAACTTTTATGTAAAGCCTCTTTAATAGTTACTTTAATTTTTTTTTCATTTCACTATAAACTAATCCCCCCCCACACCCCCCAAAAAATTAAATATTATTTTGACCTAAAAGAATAAATTGTACCTCACTATCTTATGCAATAGGAAATGCTTTATTGGAGTAACACTTTTGAAAAAATATGAGACGTGTTTTAAAAATATATTTGTTTGCAAAAAGAATCCTGCTCATTTGTTAAATTTTCTTCTTAAAAAATTTTCCGAGGATGTAAATGACGCCTATCTCATTATCATTTGAAAAAAAAAATACACTGTGTCCCACCAAGACCCCCACCCCCCCGAAAAAAAAAAACTCTGCACAGCCAGATAACTCGCTTGGAGTACATAAGAAATACACCCAAAGATCTATGCCTCAATGACCCATAATTTCTGAGAAAAATTTGAAAAAAAAGGATGACACCACGTTCAATGCAAGAAAAAATACCTTTAACATGAACATCGGTATCTACATATATTTACCTAGGAAAATATTGTCCACTGTAGGGCCGAAACTAGCCTTTTTACTTTCTTCTATCTTTACAAGAAGAAAGTATTGGATTCGTGAAAATTTTCGACTTTTGGTTTTTGACGGATTTAAAAGTTTTAGGGGTCAGAGATTCTGAAAAACATGTTTTTACAAAATGTCTGTCTGTGACTATGTCTGTCTGTATGTACCGGGTGTCCCAAAAATGACTGATGGATTTTAAAATTCAATAACTTGCAAACGGTGACAGATATTTAAAAAATTCTTGCAGGAGGGTTATGTATGATGTTAGGAGTTTTTTTTACTGTGATTCTTGATTTTACGTCAAATTTCAAACTATAGATGGCGCTTAGAGCAATAGGTGCTCAGTCCGGACCCAATTTTTGGTACTTCGGGATCTATTCAATACATTTTAATCTCCTTTATTCGCATGGAAGAAGAGAGAGGTCGAAAAATCGAACCTGGATTTAGTGGTTATTGCTTGCAGCGCCATCTATCGATTCTATTTGTAACTAAAACTGAGAATCGCAGCATAAAAACTCCCACATCTTACATAACACTCCTACAAGAATTTTTTTTTGTATCTCTCAACGTTTGCAAGTTATTGAATTTTAAAATCCATCAGTTATTTTTGGGACACCCTGTATGTATGTGACACAAATTTTTTGGGCACTCTATCTGAAGAATTAATGCACGGAATTTAATAAAAAATTATATTCAGTTAGTCTCTGATATAAATTGGTGCTGATTAGTTTTTGGTGTAAATCTCTCAACAGGTGGTGCTGCTATGCAGCATTTTTCCCGATTTTCACAATTGCTCAATCTCCAGAACTAATGTACGGATTTTCATCAAACTTCAGATTCAGTTAGTCCTTGATATGAAAAGACGTTTTATAGATTTTGATGTAAATCGCTCAACAGCTAGCGCTGCATTTTCTGCGATTTCCCAATAGCGCTATTTCTAGAACTAATGCTTGGATTTTTATCAAACTTCAGATTCAGGTATACCTCGATATCAATTAGTGATGTTTATGTTTTGATGTAAATCGCTGAACAGGTGGCGCTGCTATGCAACCCTTTTCACGATTTCCACAATAGCCCAATCTCCAGAACTAATGCACGGATTTTCATCAAACTTCAGATTCAGTTAGTCCTTGACATAAATTGACGTTTTATACATTTTGGTGTAAATCGCTCAACAGGTGCCGCTGCTCTGCTGCATTTTTGCATTTTTTGCGACTTATAGCTCTATCTCAAGAACTAATGCTTAGATTTTCAAAAAACTTCAGATTCATGTATGCCTTGATATCAATTAGTGCTGTTTATGTTTTGGTGTAAATTGCTCAACAGGTGGCGCTGTTATGCTACATTTTTCAGAATTTCCGCTATAGCTCTATCTCAAGAACTAATGCACAAATTTTCATCAAACTTCAAATTCAGATATACTTTGATATGAATTTGTGCTAAATTGATGTAATTTCTTGTGCTATTTAAATGATTTTATTGACGTGATTTATATAGAAGAAAGTTTTGCGATAGTCACAACATACTAGTTTGTACCTAGGGCAAACATAGATTTTGGCAACTCCCCTCCCCCACCGGGCCCCACCAGTGGCCAAGAGGTTCTGTTCTTGAAGCTGGTAGGCAGGAGGTTCTCGTTTCGAACCCAATCGCTCCCGTCGGCCTAATCGTTCGGAGTTTTCGTGGTTTTCTTCGAACCATGGATTTTCATGCGTAAATACGGGTTAGGTTCCCTTAGAAAGACCCCCACGAAGGGCACTCTCACACTGGGGCTATATCTCTCGTGTAGATAATTGGCCGTCAAAAATAAACCCAACCCTTCCCCACCCCCAGCCTCTGCAAAGTAAATTTACAAAAAGAATTTGAACTCTAATAGCCGACATATTTTATGTAATAAAAAAATACGTAATACTGAATCACGTAATCAACTTTGTCAAATATTGATTCATTAAAACCTTAAAAACGAAATCCAAAGGAATTTATGTGAAGAAACTCGCAAGCGTTCAACGTATAGGAACGTTCTTTTCAAAAATCTCACTTGCATTTTAATATTTGTAAATGATTTTTTCTGTTTGGGATAGCTGAGGTTGATCTCTAACTGGGTTAATGTTTAGTTTTTCGATTTTGGAAGCAGCTTTTTTTATAGGGTAACTCTAAGATAGATGGCCAGTCTAAATATCTCCAAAATGTGATCATAGATTGCAATATAAACATTGTTCGTATGAAATAGTTCAACGTGTTTATTTATTGCAACGTGCAGTTGTGTTTTTCGATTATAAAAAATAAATGTAATTGTAATGTAAATTAAATAGGTGGGGGAATATTTTTTTTGACTTAGGTATCTGAATGTTTTACAGTACGTACGTTACATATACTTTTTACTATATGGACTTTTAAGGCACCTATATAATCTAATCTTTACTTTTAAGACTAAAACAAAGACGTACAATGGCTATTAATGGTTTAAATTGGGCTATCATCAGTCTTTTAATTTCAGGAGAGATGACCACCTTTAATCAATATTTCAAAATTATACTTAGTGGTGATTTTAACAAAATATAATTAAATTTAAAATAAATATATAACGTTTACATTTATAAATATATTAATTGATATAATTATTTAAACAGTAACTAATATACATATTTTAATAATAATAATAATATAAGACCTAACGATTTATTTGTTTCAGAAAATACTCAAAAATGTCGGAAAGTTACAGAACAGAAACTGATAAAGTTGATAAATAAACTAAATTTACGTAAAAAACCTACAATGAACGCGAGAAAAAACCCCACGACAATTCCAGTAGAGATGGAAATGAAATGCATTTAAATTATCAGATTCTACCGACTCCAAGTAAATAGAATTGGATTAGGATCACTGTATTGGAATTTAAATAAATAAATATTATAAACTGTATTTATTACTTGCACAACAACATAATATCGCATTTAAAAAGAATATCTGGATACAATGCATAAGGTAGCTGAAGTGGGTCCATGAAACGTGTACAAATTACCAAGACCTTTGCTAAGCATGTGGTAAGATTTTACGAAAAGTGAAGTATTGAAATTATACTTCAAATATTGTTTATTCGAGTTTTATTCACTCATTTTCTATCATATAACTGCATCTTTACAAATTGCTATATGTTTTTCATGATCAACTATATGAAATGTGTTATTTTTTTGCTATTTAAATTAACTTTTTCTTTCTTGTATTGGATGGCCATCTCTCCCCGGCTTTAAGGCGAGATGGCCATCTGCCATTTAAATTTCAATTTTGTTTAACACTTTTTGTTTTCAATATTTAATTATTTTTTGCTTGAAATATTATGAGTATATGTATAAGAATTTTAAATATGCATCGATATTTCTTGTTTTTGCATTCTAAGAATTTTATTTCAATCTTTGAAAACTATGGCCATCTATCTTAGAGTTACCCTGTAAAGTTTCTTTCACTTTTTGAACCGGTTCCAAAAGTGAAAGTAGCCTCATAAAAAAAACTTCAACCAAAATCGAAAACATACAAACTAACAACGTAAAAGATCAAACTCAGCCATCTTAAGAAAAAAAATCATTTAAAAATATTAAAATGCAAGCGAGAAATTTGAAAAGAGCACTCCCATGTTTAACATTAGCTTGCGAGTTTCTCCATGTGACTAGTCTAGGTTCTTAAGAACTCAAAAATCAAAATTAATTTAGCGCCCCTTTCGTTTTCTGTTCTGGTGCCCGAGGCACATGCCCCCTCTAGTTTTTGTCCTTGTCCACCGTGCATATCGAGGCATGCATGTATATGCAATAAATGGCTGATTGCACACGTTGCAACTGCGTTGTGTCCACAAAAGAGTAGCTACCCTGTGAAGCCTTTTAAGTATTATTCAAACGAGGGCTTGACATCATTCCAAGGCACATGCATACAGGCCTCGATATACGCAGTGGATGTTTTGCGTATGTTCATATGCAAATCTATGCTAATACCGATGTTCATGTTTTCAACAAGTTTTATTTCTTGTCAACACAACAAAGTGAAAAAGCATCCAAGCCATGATTAAAACCTTGGTGTTTGGTTCAGCGCGCCAATGCCCTGCTAACTGAGCCATCTAAAACGACACACCTAGCCTGGCTCCCTTCACTCATGTGTTTGGTAAGGCTGCAATCGCAAACCACTGCGGCGTTGGTTGTGGTTCATGAAATTAAAAATCATGAATCTAGATAAATACCTAGATATTTATAGTTGGTGACCCAGGGTATGTTGTCACCATTAAGAGAATGGTTAATGTCGGGGGAAATAGCATTTTTTGAGATTTTTTACTGCATTTACTTTGATGCGCCAATTCCGTAACCAAATATAAAGGTCCTGAAGGTAGGATTGGAGTCTAGTAATCACAGTGTATAGTGAAATGTTTCTGAACATGATGGCCGTATCATCTGCATATAGTGCTAAGAGGATATCGAGAAAATGAGGAATGTCATTTATATAAAGGTTGAACAGCCAGGTACTAAGTAATCCCCTTGAGGTACTCCAGCCTCGATATTGCGAGAGGAAGAGATAGAATTGTTTACCCTGACAGAAAAGGTTCTACCTTTGAGATAGTTTGAGAATATGTGGATGAGTTGATGTGATGCCTTGAGCAAAATCAACTTATAAAGAAGTCCGTAATGCAAGACACGGCCAAAGGCTTTAGCAATGTCTACGAATGCAACACCGGTTTTTTGGTGATTCATGAAGCCCTCATGAATGAGTTTAGTCACTCTCCAAAGCTGGTGTTGCATCGAGTGCTTGGGTCTAAACCCAAACTGCTCGGGTATAATAATTGAATTGGAGGTGACAAACTCTTTCAGACGGTTCGCAAGTATGTATTCATAGACTTTGGAGAGGCAAGATAAGAGTGATATGGGTCTGAAGCTAGAGGGGGCATGTCTGTCCTGCCCTGGTTTGGGATTGGTACAATCAATGCCTTCTTCCAGCAGCCAGGAAACATATGAAGTTTGAGCATGCAATTAATGAGAATAGTTAAGGACAAAAAGGTTTAGGGGAAGATGCTTTAACATATTTGTAGAGATGCGATCGAGACCAGGAAATTTGTTTTTTTTTTAAGATTCCCGATGTAAGAAATAGGCAGGGTTGAGAGGATTATTGTGATTTGAATTGAGAAACTGTTCAACCTCTGTGTTGACAATGTCGACCATCCTAGGATTGACGACAATCCCTACTATTGAGTGTAAATTGGCTTCTAAGACTGTCAGCAATGAGCTCAGCCTTGTCTGTGTTTGAGTAGGTTATACCATTGCGGTCATTTAAGGCCGGAATGCGTGTCCTGCGGATGTAGGCCGTTGCCGACCAAATAGTGTTGTCAGAAGTCGATAAGGAATCAACAAAAGTGTTCCAGCGTGAAATACTCCGTGATTGCAGCACCAACTTGGTGGTTTTTTCTATTAAGTTCCGTTTTTAAAATAAGGTCCCTAGTCATCTGCCAGTCCCGTCTTAAACGATTTATTTCTCTTTTCAAATCCCTGATGTGCTCAGGTAGTCGAAAGTCTTCAGCCACCCTCTGGCGAGGTTTTGCAACTTCTTGGAATGCATTATGGAGTGAGTCTCCAAATGCTTGAATTGAAGAAGTTACATCGTCGACAGAGTGAATCTCGCTGGGCAGAGTGCCCATGCCTTCCAAGACATGTCCAAAGTCCTTCCAGTTGACCGAAAAGGCCTGGGGGATGTCAAGATGGAAGTTGCCCACATCGAATCTAAGCACAACAGGTAGGTGGTCAGAGGAGAGGTCGTTCTCCGTTTGAATGGTGTGCGGGAAGGGGAAATTGCGGGTGATTGCAAAGTCGATGATTGAATGTGAGTTATTGCGGGTGGTCTCAGGGGACGCTATAATTTGCGCATGATTTTGATCCGTCCATCTACGCAACTTGATACCAGAGTTATTGGAGCGGTGGCCGCCCCAAGAGGACTGATGCGCATTAAAGTCACCCGCAACGATAAAATTTGGAAATGAGTGGGTTAAATTAGAAAGATCTTGTGCTAGCAGACGACAATCCCTACTAGGTACATTGTATATAGCTGCAATCAAAAGCTGGGGGATGGAGGGAAATTCTAACAAAATAGGTGTGGCTTCAATGCAATGCAGATGGGGGAGGTTAGCGAGAGTTGCATTGAGACCATTTCTAACATAAATAGCAGTGCCACCACTAGGACGGGCGCCAACCATGAGTGGTCTGTCAACGTTGAAAAGCACAAAATTGGCGACCTTAACAGAAGAAGCCTGGTAAAATTTGGTCTCTGAGACCAACATGATATCTAAGTTATTACTAGAAATAAAATCTTTAAAATCAGAGGCTTGTCTAATAAGCCCATTGGCATTCCATATGCCAATAGTGAGAAATTTCAAATTCCTTGAGGGTGGGAATTTGCCAAATAGGGGTGATAGATCGAAATACGGACAATTTGATAGGAAGTAAAACTAACCAGACAGACTGGAAAAGTTGCAATAAAGAATAAAGATCCGATCAACATCCGTGGGTGCAGCACGGAGTTGTGGAAGGCATTTTAAGAAGGTATCAACTACAACCTTTTTTCCAAATTGTTTTTCATACATGAAAATTTTGTTAAGAAAGTCGGCATCCGAAAAAGCACCAATTTTAGGGGCCAATGTATTTTGGCTACTACCTTCTGGAGAGGTAGGGGTGGGGTCAGCAACATTACCTGTAGCGACTCTTTCAAAGGAGAGGGCCTCGTTCACTTTCCGGACAGGAGCTGATAAGACATTTTTTTGCCTGGCCACAGATTTAATGGTCTTCTTTGCCTGATTACTTGGGAATTTAGGACAAAGATGATAGTTTGCATGGTGCTCGCCGAAACAATTTTCACATCTGCAGGGGTCTTCGAAGGGCCTTGAGCAGTCAATAGCAGTGTTTTCTCTGGAACACTTAACACACCTCATTTTCAGATGATACGCTGCTGCTGAGTGGAAAAACCCTTGGCATCGATGGCATTGTTGTGGTCCTTTGCGACCCCGGTATTTTTCGAATTGTACTTTCATCCTCAAGATCTCAGTACCTTCGAAAAGTTTGTCAGGTGTGGCAAGTCTTGGCAGTTGGATAAGAAACAGAGGTAACGGAACCTTGTTCCGAGTGTTACCTCTGAAAAGTTGTCAGATGGACAGAATTTGTAAGTCAGGATTATCTAGATAGTTTTTAATGATCTCAATATTGGTGTTTTCCGGAAGACCCCTAAGAACAAACTTTTGATTTTTATCGCTTTCAAGTAAAAAGCTTCTGTATAATATATCTGCTCCTTTTGTAGGTACCTTTGTATATTTTTGTAGTCTAATTCACTATCGACATTAATTTTTATAAATTTTCTCTTCAATTCTGCTCTGACAGATCGGGCCACTCTTTTTAAGATAATTATAAGAGCGCTCCAATGTTCTATCGGCTCAATAAAGAATAGGGGTATTCTCTCCTTTTTTGTTTTAGTCAATTCAGTATTATTGTTATTTTCAGTGCTAGTACCATTTTCCTGTTAATGACTTTTGTCCAATTTTCATCGTCAAAGTCATCCTCTCTTAATCTCTTATTTGAAGCAGGAGCTTCTTCAACAGCCATCGATTCATCATCAATATTTTTAACAGAAAAGGGGGAGGGTGGGGTTCTTAGGGGGAATGTCGCTAAGAATTGAGAAATTTTCTCCACTCACCTTAAGCATAGCTGCCATCTCATCCTCAATGTCTTTAATCCTGTTTCTACAGCTTTCTACTTTCCCTGCTAGGGAGAACTTTCTTATCTTCTTTCTTGTTATTTGCAAGAGCACTTTCATTTTTTAGCAGATCGGCGCCGGCATTAATAAAAGCGTGCCGATATAAAAGAATGACACGCTGACGACAATTGTCATCTCACTCGTCCATTGCTGTTTCTCCTCTTATTATCCTGCTTCGGATTTCCTTGGCTTCATCGAACCATTTGTCCGTGAATAGTTCGATATTGACTTTTGTCATGGCGACCAACAGACATAAACACACGATCAAACAAAAGCGATATTGTAGCGCTTATTGTTAAAACAAAGCATACTATACCAACACAGATTAAAATAACTAAAATCAATGAATAAGAGCGCAGAAAATAGAAATTTTCCACATAAACAGTCGCCAAATCTGATCAGATATTCAAAATGGCGACATGACACTCCACCATCTCCGTTGTTTTTTCAAAATAATTATGTCTCCTTTATCAATTTAATACGAATTAACATACACAAAACAACACAAACGAGAGACTAATTTGACTGGATTCCGATACAAATGACTGTGACTTGATATTGAAATTTCGAAGGACTGATCGAACATGCCTGGACTCAGGGATAAGATTTAGCGATAAATCGACAATCTAGGAGAACTCAAACAAATGCTAATTTTGCCAAGATATAACACATGCGCAAAGCAACATCATACACTATGCATAAATACTGTAAAAGGTAAAATATATGTAAATATATGACTTTTAGAGCGCGAAGAAAAAACGTGGTCCATCTCTTCCGTAACTATCCTAGATATATATATATTTTAATTATTAATATTCACAGGTAGTCGTTCAGAGAAAATTTACGGTCGACCAAAAAATAAAACATCTGATTAAAAAAAAAGAAGAAAGAAAGACAGCAACACTGATTCACAGAATTCATGCCGAGGAAAAATGAACTGACTATGTAATGAAGCATTGACCATGTTTCTTTAAGGCCAAAAAGGGATTAAACAGCAACGCATACAATAAACTAGATCACAAACTAATAATACTTAACTTTGAAGATGACATTATTCTGGGGGATTTGCAACAATTCGGAAAACACAAAATCCATGCATATTAAAAGAAGAGAATATGCAGTTTTAGGATCAATGACGAGTAGTCAATAGTACAGTCTGGATGAATTAAGAACACTTCCGTATTTAAATGGGGAAATTTCTTTTTTTAATACAACGAGGAGGATTTAAGTACCTAAAAGCCATTTTAATGTTAAGTTCTGAAGAATTTTATTAGCTGCAATATGTATTATTTTATTAACAAAAAAATAATTTAATTTTACCGGTGTCAATTTAATATTTTTATCAGGTTGTCATTGTGTTTTCTTGGGAAATGCAATAGGTAAATTGTCTATTTTATTTTGATGGATTGTGAAATCACTTACTTTTTTTAAGTGAGTGAAACGGATTTTTGAAAATGCGAAGTTGTAATAAATTTCGACTGTCTAATCTTTGTGACTGATTGAAGAAACGCGTTGCTAAGAGGAAAGGAATTTCTGTTGACACTTGGAAAGAGTTTCTCCTCTCAACACATACCCAGAGCCAGCAAAAACTGTATAATAATAACGGTGAGATGATATTCAATGATTCAGCATCCACGGAACTCCTTAATATGGAAAGAAATGCTTTACAAAAAAATGAAACAATAGTATTAAATAATGCACGTTCACAAATATCCATTCCTAATATTGCAGTTAATTTCCTTATGCTTGACTTCGCATGGTTTTTGTTTGCCAGTTTTCAATTTAAAAAAAAATTGCGAAAATATTTGTATCATAAAATATGTAATGTGAACTTTAAAAAGGTTACTGTCTTATTTAAAAAGCGACTAAAATAATGAAAAAAAGATGTTACAAGTTAAAAATATGCGTTTTATTTCAAACTTCTTAGTACTTTCACGCCTTTTAAGTAAGACAGTGAACTTTTCAAAGTTCACATTACATATTTTATGTTTGAATCAAGGTGAAAAATTGCGTTTAGTCTTATTTTATTTATTTGTATCCTATTTATTATTGAGAATGTTGCTGTCGAAGCAATGAAACATGTCTAATATGAATAAATAAAGGTGTTTTTATGCCTTGTTAAAAGAATTTTATCACTTTAAGTGTATATTAATTTAGTTTAATAATAACAAGTCGGAAATTGTACGTCAAGCATGGCCAATGAAGTGCGTTCGAGCTATAAGTCGTTTCATAAATAGTCAGATCTGGGTGCAATAGCTGTTGCACTCTTATGCAAAAATGCAAGAATATACGATTACAAGAATATTATTACGATTCTATATATTAAATATGGAAATAGTAGGACTTCCTCTTAAATAGGATCTCATCAACCTGGCAACCTAGAATCATGACCTATCATGGGAAGCATTGAATTCATGACGTAGGATAGGATTTAATTGGATGAAGAGAGCTTTGAATGTCTTTTCAAGTTTGGATTCGAATTTCATAAAATTTGAAATCGCTCGACACATTTCTGCAACGATTCTATAGATTCAATTTCAAACCATTCGTTTGGGTAGGTTTTGCGCTGTTCTATGCGGACAGACGGACTGACCAGACGAAGAATATACGTGCTACGTATTTTTATTTATTACGAACGCAATTATAAATAAAATTTATTTCGGCGTAAAAGAGTTTTTATCTACCATCTTACTATTTTATCTACAGTATTCGCGGTCATTTTCATTATCGGTAGAAATATTTATTATTTTAATTTTATTCAAAAATTGTCTGATATTTGTTTGTTTTATCTGTTATCAAAAAATATATTTTTCAGAACGAAATGAGTGTCGTTAGTTTTATTATATTGAACTATGGCAGAAAATACTTCTGTTTATGGCAATAAAAGGATAAATGTCCTTATTATGACGTTTTTTAGGTGCGTTCGTAATTATATAAATACGTAGCACCTATAGTCATCGTTCGGTCCGTCCGTCCGCATATAACAGAGCAAAAACTACCCAACCGAATGGTCTGAAATTTTAAATATATGATTGCTGCGAAATTTTGTCGAGTCATTTTAAATTTTATGAAAACTTAATTTTTTTAATTTTATGAAAGTAATAGTTTAACCCGGGAGAACTCGCTAGTGAGAATGTCCAATTGCTTTTCTTTTACTTTACATTCATATAATATCAACTTTTTTTGGTTGGCTTAGTACTTTTATTCACAAAATAGGTAAAGTAATTAAAAAACATTTTGAAGTTTTAATTAAAATGAAAAATGATTTAAATAAGAGTCTTAAAAAAGTACGACTGTGAGAGAAAATCTCATGCAGCGAGTTCTCCCGGGTTAATGACAGGAACGGTCAAAAGTTTTCCGTTACATTATACGGCCGATGGGAAAAAATGATTTCAAGTGCATTTTAATGATGTTATAGCCTTTCGATTAGAATGAAATGGATATTATGCACTTATGAAGTGCACTAAAATATACATTCAGTACAATATGCGGTGCACAAAATGTTTATAAAACGTGTTATAGTACGAACGCATCTAATTTGCCACGTTTGACGTGCAATTACCAACTTGTTTATCAAGTTATAAACCTGAAGGATCGTGTCCCTCAAATTCCTTTTCATCTTAGACACAAATAAAAATTGCAAATGTTTTAATAACACAATTTAAAATGGATATTCTGTAGGGCCTAGGAATATAATGAATAGTCAGTTAAATAGTAGTTCGAGGTGGAAAATTCTGGTGTAATCGTTTTTAGTGTCTTACTTTATATTTTTGAGGATTCTGAAGACATATCTGAAGTTGTCTTAGAAACATTTTCTGGCAACTATGTAAAACAAAAAAACCCACAAAAAATCGCATTTTTGGGGTGTTTTGTCTTAGAACTTGCAAAGTAAGCTTTTTACGTAAAAGGTGATCCCATATTAAAATATCGACAAGAAAATGACCTACAATTTATGTTCTTATCTTTTTTTTTACGACATTTGGTTTCCGTAGAGGAGTTGAAAAATGGCAGAAAACTGGTAATTTTGGAAAATCTGAAGAAACACATTCTTTTACACCCTTCCTGTTCATAACGCTAAAAGCAATAATTTCACTATAAAAATTGCTAACGAACCCACTTATTATTAGATTATATATTATTATGATATAGGTAAACAATGTGACCTCGAAAATCCGGCAAATTAAAAAATACAAGGACAGTGGCTCCATCGTTTAATGTTGTTCCGAATGCGGCCTATTCAGTTAAGCTGTCGGCATCTCAGATCAGATGCTGTGACTAGTAAGGTTATATGAGCAAGATATACCCGTCGGTTATCGGCCTATGTAGCTCAATAGACAGATCATCGGCAATGCAAGTCAAAAGGTCCCGACTTTGGAATTTTTCACTCAGTTGGAAAAATTCAATTCGTATATTTCAATTAAGTTAAAGAAACGTATTTTTTAAAAGAGATTATATCACTTAGCACTCCTATTCTTGCATCTCGGTATTCTCAGATGTAAAAGTTTTAGAGAGGATAATTTTAGAGACATTGTAAAAATACAAAATGGTGACTATTTTTTTTTTCAACTGCATAAACCAAATTATGAGCAATTTGAATCAATAGTTCTTGAACCAAATAAAATTCTAAAATGTTTGCTAGAAAGTGAAGAAATCAGTTGAAGTTTATAAGCAAAATAGATTATTATTACATTTTATTATTATTAGACATCGACTGGAAATTCGGTTTCGTTTTATTTTCGTCCCAAAATCAGAGTTTCGGCGAAAATGCTGTTCAAAATTTGGCCGTAATTTCGTTTCTCCTTTTGAAATTTTCAACATGACTCAAACGAGATATTCTTTTTATTTATTGCGGTGAACTAATTATCAGACATCACTGACTCTAGTGCAAATTACAATGCAAGTAATGCATATGTGACAAAACCTTGAAGACGCTTTTCCCAGGCTCGCTAAAGCTACAGACTTAACAGTAATAATAAAAAAAATAGTTTGGAACTGCAAAAGAGTTTCGAGTACTCTTTGAAAAACTTCAAGAATAACAGATGAATCATTTACAAAAATCATTATAAAAGATAAATCTGGTTATGTATACCTAAAATATTTTTAATGAGATGAAACTCGTATAATTAGAAAATTATTCTGAGTCGTTGATGAACGAATGACATTTTATTTTATATGAAAGTTAAAAGTTTTGGTCAGAGGCACAGGCAGCCAATTTGGGCCACACATAGGATTGATTAATAATTAGGTATGTTTAATAAACACATATAATTAATTCATAATTATCTGCATTTATGCATGTATTAATTACTTAAATATTTTTTGGATATTTTCATTTTCATTTTCGGTCGAAAAAAGAAAGACTACTGAAATTCTATTTCTGTTTCGGTCGACCCTTAATTATTATTACATGTGCCAGCAGACCCACTGGTCAATTATCATTTCAGATCTTTAGTCCAACGATCAGCCAACCATTGGCTCAGACGCAATTCCTGCCGTTGCCGCAACCTATAGACAACTGTTAGGCAGACTTCATTTTCGTTAATTAACCGGATTAATTTTGTTAATATTTTACAAAAAGAGCTTAAATGAGTCTGGATTTTAATAAAAAAAAAGCCTTTATATTATAACTGTATAACTTCTTTAATCCGGAGTCAGCACGGTTATGCCGATTCCGGTTTATAGAAAATAAAATAATTTTATAATTACATTAACATATTTAAAATAGTGATAGATAAGTATAATGATCTAAAAAATTAAGTATATAGCACCTAGAAATACTGAAGTAAGTCACAAATTAAAAATTAAATAATAATAATAAAACCCGATTTCGAGATGTTTTGATGCCATCTTCTTATCTTTGGAGAAAGAAAAATAGCAAAATTAACATTCCTTTCGAATTTTTACAACTTAATATTAAAAAAAAAGAACTATATTAATTACAATATAATCCGAAGATTCTTACAGTTTTAAAATTGAAAAAAAGAAGAAGTAAATTAGATAATGTCTTTTTATTTCCCTTAATCTTCTTAAATTCCTTCATATATGTCTGATGGTGCCATCTATGATCTGTAATCTATATATATAAAAGCCGTTCTCTGTGTGTATGTCCTTTATACAAATCTTTAATTTTTGACCGATTTGCACGAAACTCGATGTACATACGTTTTAGAACGTGGAAAAGATCACTGTCTACTTTAAAAAATTATCAGACCACTATTTATCCCTTTTTTTCTACCACTTCCATAATTTAACATTATAGAAATATCTTTTTTAATTCAAACGTTTCTTTCCTGTTGCCAAACCCTAAAAAATGACCCAATAATTTGAAAAAAAATAAGGATAACGCGTGTATTTTGTTTTTATTTGCCAATAAAAATTCAGATTTTCTTGCTATATTTTTGCGTGTTTGATACTGACGTCATTCTAAACAGAAAATTTACATTTTTTTGTGTATAAAATAAAAACTAACTATAAGAGCGGGAAAATAACGTAGCCCATCAATTTGAATGTTTTTTTTTAAATAAAAACATCTATTTTAATACGAACAGTCACATTTCATGAAAACATTTTAAGAAAACGAAAAAAAAAAGGCTAGATATGACGTCACATTCTATCAAATCTTTTCAACGCGTAATCAAACTCATTGTAAACATATGGCTCCTATATTTTGCTTACTACTTCGATTATATACTACAGTCATATCTTATAGCTATACGTTATCGCTAAGTGTTGTATTGGTTTAGATTCAGTGCTAACATTTTCTGTGATTTATAGCAAAAAGAGACTGGTTATTTACATTTTCAAAAAAAATCTTGACAGATGTCTTGATTTAAAATTTATGGAAAATGACATCATTTCATCTAATCATTGTAGATTTAATTTCAATAAAATTTCAAATTTTCCAAATAAAATTTTAGTAACTACTACCTCATTTGGATGTATTGTTTTGCATTTCCCCACGTATTGTGAAGATATTGTATACTTCTGTTACGTGTGCCAAAGAAAACATGTATTTTAATTTTAAAAGTTAAAAAAATTACCACAATGTGTCAAAAGAACATCCTTTTTCTGAATTCAAATTTCGCAAGTTCCAAAATTAAAACTAAAAATGTGATTTTTTTCATAAACTTCAAGTTAAGGCTGTTCATAAAGTTAAGGCTGTTCTCAAATCCAAAGGAGCTATTTTCTGACATATTTTTTAATTAATTTTTGTTCGGAAACGCATGAAATTGACAGGAGTTCTTATTTAGAAACTATGTAATCGAAAGATAGTTTCCATTTGTTGGTAAAGGTATAAGAACTTTCAGTTGATTTTTTGAACTGAATTTCGGACGCAACAGTGCAATAAAGGATAAAAACCGGCCGTCAGGCAACCACAATTGCTCATAACTCGATAAGTAATTTATTTATGAAAAAAGGAAAAACTCATTTCAATTCCAAATCGCTTTAATAGTCAGGCCTACAAATTTTAAGCCTTTACGTTTAATGAGTCAGAAAATGTGTCAGAAAGTTTCGCGTTCTTGAGCAGGGAACTGGAGAGGCACCTTAAGCATTTGCAGGTTAGTATTTTGCAATCAAGTTGTATTCCGGGTAGTCGCTTAAAACATAAGTCATTCTATATTGTTTTAAACAAAGGTGCATGCCATAATAGGTGTCAGGCACACTCACTAAAATAAGAATACCCTAGCGCACAGCCCCATTACCGAAGATAAACCCGTCAATATACTTAGAGATAAAAATATTTCTGCATTTTTCATTCAGCTAATAAGACTAATCTTTCATAATTGGGTTCATATGATTATATAACTTTCCCCTATAATTCTATGACTAAGCAACGGAAAACAATATGTTACGCACTAAAATCTTCCCTAAAAAACCAATAGGTCAAGTCGCATGGAAATCCGTTCTGAAGAATTCAAGTTATATGCACTCGGAACGAAATTCCCATTTGAATTTTATATACTTATGTTATTTTGAGTAGTTTGATTTGATATCTGTTAAATTCGTGTTTTATTTTATTTTATTTTTGGCGTTTTAATTTCGTTTGCCAATTTAGTTATTGAATATTACGCGAAAGCAAACAAATTCTGAATTATTTACAATGTTTTTGAACAATTGAGTTAATCTTTTGTATTTGGGTTGCAAGCATATTTAAAAAATATGCATGCTTGAAAATTACTTTAAAACCCATAAAAAAATTCGTAAATTGAGATAAACATTACAAGCAAATATCACTGAAAGTACTTTTGTTTTCTATAATACGTTGGAACAATCGAATGTACAATGTTTAGACGTTAAACTGCAATAAAAGGGAAATTTGTTGTGTTAGGTTGTTGCCACCGAAAATATGATACCAGCGTTACTCATAGACATGTCTTTTCTTTATACTATTGCATTAAGTGTAGACCGGTTCATCTTTCGTAATCGGGTTGCACTCAACTTTAAAAATATCCATGCTTAAAAATTACTTTAAAATCCATTAAAATCAGAAAACTGAGGTACAATTTTCAAACAAATTTCATTTGAAAGAACTGTTTTCTATTCGACATTGTAAAAAATGAAATTGTGTGATGTTTAAAAGTTAGAAAAATTGCAGTAAAGGCACATTTTATGGATTACAATTTATGGGGCACAATTTATGGGCACTGACAGAGTGTTAGGTAGCTTTCTTTACAAAAAGCTACCTATTGCAGCCGTTCGGAGGAAAGCGATTTCAAAAAATTTTGGTATATTTTCATCGATCATGACCCCCAGACCCCAAAACCATTCTCCGTTCAAAATTGATATATATATATATATATATATCTGACCTATGTCACACTGTAACTCTCGTATTTATGAACCGATTTGGATGTAATTCGGTGTGTACATAGTACATACCAATGCCTCGACCGAGTTCGTTGGCCAGCTTCATCCGCCATTTTGTTTCAAAATGGCGGCCATTTAAAAATTTTAAAAAAATTTAAAATTTGAAATGTGGTACCAAAAAATTGAAAATGGAAAAATATTTTTGTCTTATGCATTTGACCTTTATACAAAGACTCCGTAGCAGTTTTTGTTTCGTCTATATCTTAAAAAATGGCTGAGTTATAGCATTTTGAATTTCTAACGAAGCTGACATTTTGAAACGTCCTGAATTTTGTCACGCGATAAAAGGCGTATTTATGAACCGATTTGGATGTAACTTCGTTTATACATAGTACAGATCAGTGTCTCGACCGAGTTCGCTGACCAGCTTCATCCGCCATTTTGTTGAAAAATGGCGGCCATTTAAAATTTTATGAAAAATTTAAATTTGAAATGTGGTACCAAAAAATTGAAAATTGAAAAAATATTTTTTTCTTATGTGTTTGACCTCGATAAAAAGATTCGGGAGCAGTTTTTGTTTCGTCTATATCTTAAAAAATGGCTGAGTTATAGCATTTTGAATTTCTAGTGTGGCTGACATTTTGAAACGCCCTGATTTTTGCCACGTGATAACAGACATATTTATGAACCGATTTGGGTGTACCTTGGTGTGTACATAGTACATACAAATAACTCAACCGAGTTCGTTGGCCAGCTTCATCCGCCATCTTGTTTCAAAATGGCGGCCATTAAAAAAAAATTAAATTTAAAATGAGATACCAAAAAATTAAAAAATGAAAAAGAGTTTTTTTGTATGTGTTTGACCTTAATACAAAGATTCCGGAACAGGTTTTGTTTCGTCTATATCTAAAAAAATGGCTGAGTTATAACATTTTGAATTTCTATTGTGGCTGACATTTTAAAACGACCTGATTTTCGTCACGCGATAACAGGCGTATTTATGAACCGATTTGAATGTAACTTGGTCTGTACATAGTACATACCAATGTCTCGACCGAGTCCGTTGGCCAGCTTCATTCGCCATCTTGTTTCAAAAGGGTTGCCATTAAAAAAAAATGTAATTTAAAATTTAAAATGAGGTATTAAAAAATTGGAAAATGAAAAAGATTTTTTTTATGTGTTTGGCCTTGATACAAAGATTCTGGAGCAGTTTTTGTTGCTGAAAATTTGTTCTTTTGTTTATATCTTAAAAAGTGGTTGAATTATAGCACTTTGAATTTCTATCATGGCTAACACTTTGAAACGATCTTGTATTTGTCTCGCGATACCACACGTATTCGCCTATTTCGATGGAAGAAGGCATGTGGATAGTATACATCAATATCTCGACCAAGTTCGCTGGCCAGCTTCATCAGTCATCTTGTTTCAAAATGGTGGCCATTAAATTAAAAAATATATATATTTAAAGTGAGGTGCAAAAAAATTAGAAATTGAAAAAGGTTTCTTTCTTAAGTATTTGACCTTGATATAAGAATTCAGGATCATTTTTTGTTTGTCTTTATCTTAAAAAATGGCTCAGATATAGCAGTTTCAATTTCTAACGTGGGTGACATTTTGAAAAATCTGATTTTTTGCCTGCGACAGTACTCGTATATATCAACCGATTCCGATGTGAGTGAGCATGTGCACAGCAATTACTAAGGTCTCGACCAAGTTCACTGGTTAGCCTCATCCACCATGTTGTCTTAAAATGGCAGGCACTTTAAGAAATCGCCGAATTTGGCAGCCAAATATAAGTTACTTTAAATAAATCAGCTTGGATAAAGCTGACTAATTTCGCGAAATTCTCATTCATAATGATTTAGTATTGATAAAAATTAGTATTGAATCTCCTACATTCGGTTTCCACTTAATTGAGCTTCGTGTGTTTGAATAATATAAGTTGGCTTTTTAAAAATAAGGAATATGAAAGCTACCTCTTCCTCCCGGCACTGGCCGGAAGGACTTTTTTTACTTTATAATTTAGATAATACCATACAAACGAGAAATTCACTAAGTGCTGCGCGATTTGGAGGAATTTCTTTTTTTCGTATTGTCAGGAAAATCACATATTTTTCTCTTATACCCGCCAAATAAAACGTGCATTCTGTTATTAAAGCTCAGGGATTTTACTATGGTTGCAAGACAATAACGCCATGTTTTTTGATTGTCTTTATAACAATTTGTGGATGGGAATGCACAAATTTCAGTTATTGTGATTGCCGTATTATTTCGTTTTAATTTATTTTACTTGGAAGGCTTCTTATAATTGACATGGGCGAAGCCGGGTAGTTCTGCTAGTTGAAAGTATAAACGAACTTAACACTAGAACGCCGGGGAGTTTTACGTAAGTTTTATAAAAATATTTTAAACCAGAAAATTTATTTAAAATTGTTTAAGTTAATTGTTTAACATATTTCAGTGTAATTTATATTTAACTTATTTTATGAAGAAATTTCTTGTTCGAATCGATATTACCCAGGTAGCACAGCAGTATCGACCCGATACTGCCCAATATCGTCCAATCTTGGTGTGCATCGGCAAAGACCGGTCATGTTTACCGACAGTGGCCAATATTGATCGATGTTGTCCGATGTTGGATTTGTAACATTAAAACTTCTGGAATCATGAATATTTTAATTTTTTATTCACATGTTGTACTTTTTGTGTAAAGGTAGAAAACAGGAAACAATTATAATAACATTTTAAGTTCTGTAAATCCATGTAGAAAAACTCACATTGGCCAATATCGGGGAACATCGGTGGACATCGACACAAGCAATGATCACAAGGATGTGCCAGCCAACCAACCAATCAGATACAAGACAATTACCCAACATGGCTGCCGTATTTCTGGTATGCTGTTGCAGATTTGTTCAGAGTCCCATTTTATAGAAAAAAAACGAGAATATTTATATGTTGATGGTAGTATGGAAAAATGAGATGTGTCATTCTTGAAATCCGAAAGTTACATCTTTATGTGAAACGGGTAAGTGCTCTTTATATTTCATATAATATTTATTGAATACATATAATCAAGACTCATTTCATATATTCAAACTTGCTTTTGAATTATTGTTTTCTGTTCACATTGTCTGTTCACATTTCTGTATTATTACTTGATTAGTTATCCATATTCTTGTGTAGTGTGTATTTTCTGTTCATATCATATTTATACTTGTCTCGGAATGTATATTATGCTTAAAGATTTTCGTCACTAATTATTGTAAACAAATGCATATGAACTTTTGCGAGTGTTTGAGTCAGTATATTATTTAACCGTGAAAGTAACACCAAAACACTTTTTCGTTGTTTATACACTCATTGCCATAAAAATTTGCGCACCAAGAAATAATTGTGGGATCGTAACGAAACTTGGCATGAAGGTACATACTAGGCAGATATGCAAATGATTAGAAATGCAGCATGATTGCGCATTGCGTAATGCCACTAGAGGGCGTTGAACTTTGTTCTCCTTGGAGTATAAAACTGGTAAGCAGAACGTGTCTGAGTGTACCTTTTCTTTTGCAAAGGAAACGCTGAGGTAGACATGCCGTTACGCAGCCATCGAAGACAATATGAGCAGCTGTCAGAGTTTTAGAGGGGAAGAATCATCGGGATGATGGAAGCTGGGTGGTCAGCTCGGCGAGTAGCTCGTCAAGTAGGCCGTTCTGATTTTACTGAGAGGAGGTGTTGGCACCAGTTGACTGAAGAGACGTCATTTACACGGCGACCAGGCTCGGGACGCACTCGACAGACCAGTCGTCGAGAAGACCGTCACATCATACGAAACGCACGCGTAGAGCCAACTGCCTCAGTGGCCGCTATCCAGACACAGGCAGAATCTTCACTACGGATCCCTGTGTCTTTCCGAACCATCGCAAGGCGCCTGGCCGAAGGACATCTGGTATCGCGGCGCACATTACGTGTGCTGCCAATGACACCCACCCACCGAAGCTTCCGTTTGGATGGTGTCGCTTACGACAGGATTGGACTGCAACGGAATGGAACCAGGTCGTCTTCAGCGACGACTCTAGATTCAATTTGAGCAGCGATGACAATCGTGTTCGTGTGTGGAGGCCCCGTGGTGAATGCCTCAATCTTGCCTTCGCTTTACAGCGACACACCGCTCTCACAGCTGGTGTGGTGGTATGGGGTGCCATTGCTTACGATACACGGTCATCCCTAATATTGATCCGTGGCACAATGACAGCCCAGCGGTACGTCCAGGACATTCTTCAGCCACATGTTTTGCCTCTCGTGGCACGGCTCCCAGGAGCCGTTTTCAGCAAGACAATGCTCGGCCACACACAGCAAGGATGTCACAAGCCTGCCTCCGCCACATTACCACCCTTCCCTGGCCTGCTCGATCCCCAGATTTGTCACCAATCGAGCATAACTGGGATCATTTGGGACGGCAAGTTGGCTACCCTACGAATTTGGTTGAACTCGAGGCACGTTTACAGCAACTGTGGAACGAGATGTCTCAGGACATCATGCGGAACTTGTATGCCTCAATGCCCGCTCGTATCGCATCGTGCATTCGCTCTAGCGGGGGTCCAACAGAGTACTAAAATTCCCGTTCAATTGTACTTTTTTCTGCAATAAATGATCCTTTTTCTTTGGTTTTCTACTCACTTACTTATATGACAGTAGTACTTACCCGTGTAAAATTTCGTTTCATTTGGACATCTTTTTCTTGGTGCGCAAATTTTTATGGCAATGAGTGTATATTAATTAAATTGTCTATTTACTTTATTCTTGAAGTATTTATTTATATTAAAACGTGATTTTCTTTTTTTATTGTACGTAACTGAAACGATTTACTTACATAAATGGCACAAGTACAATTAAAGTTGTGAGCAATTTATATAACCTTGAGGTCCTTTTTATCAGAATTTGGAATAAACATTTCAGATATCCTAATTTAAAAGTGCGAGAATTTTTTTTCTTCTTCTCTTATAAGGGGGAGGAGAAGGGAGAGTATAGAGTTTTTTTTTTTTGTTTTTTTTGTCATACTTGCTACTTTGAACATAATTTTCAAAATATAAAAATCGTTAAAAGACTCAAAATCAGTCATCAAACAAATACAATCAAAGGTTATTTATTCTTTTTATATTCACATTGTTATTTATTTATTTATTGGTTTATTTTTTACTCCATCCAAAAATAAAAATTTGATACATTGTTAAAGCTGATTCCTCTTATTTAAGTTTAATCATTCGTGATTTTTTTAAAAGATTTCTACTGATAAATTATCTGGGGGGGGGGGAGGGGGCAAGATTTCAAGATTCTGTATAATGCTTCTTCCTACCACCAATACAGTTAAAAATCTTTAAACTCCTTATTTTGTTTATCTTTAATTTGCATAATGTTTTCTTAATTAAGTCATATACAGAAATTTAATCATTTGAGGAGAGTTTCCTATCTTGTGCCACTTCGCGCGACTGGCAAAAAAGTAAGCAATGTTGTCAAAAGTTGTCTGTTTTAGCTTCTTACCAAATTTTTATTTTAATTATATTTTATTAATATTATATTTATATTTTTTGTAATATTTTATTTTTAAATTTACCAAATCATCTTACCAAGCGCCAAAAGATTGCAACAACAACATCCTAAGCATTTATCGCCCAAGTTAACTTTCCAAGTTTTCTGGTACATCGCACATCCTATGGAACTCTTGTAATGAATTTTATAATGGCTATGTTAAAGCACTATTATTTATCTGATGTCTATTAAGAAACCATTAATAAATGCAAATTTCCCAAAAATTTAAGGGTACTTTTCGGTTAGGCGGGCACCAGTGTTATATATACATACATATATATGTACATATAGTTATACATATATTTATGTGTGTATATATATAATATATGTATATATATGTAGGGTAGATGTGCCAGTAATGGACACCCTTAAGGAATTTCTTTTAAAATTATTTTTTTATTAATAGTTATAATTATTATATTCCAGTTTTTTCAATATTATATTAGCCTATCAACAATATTTAACCATTTCTATAGTCTCATTTCCCAATATGAATTGAAATTTAATTTTAAATAACAGAAATATATCAAAACACCCAAAAGCCCAGTAATGGACACCCTCTGTTACAGTTATGGACACCCCATAAAAGGTAATTAATATAATTGTTTTTATGACTGTATTTACAACCAGAATTTATTGAATACATACTAATGAAACAAAATAGTTATTCTCAAATAAATTTAACAATTAGGATACCAGTAATTAATAAAATATTTGTGATAATCAATTGTTTTCAATCAATTTGTGAAATCAATCAGTTTGCATGAATTGTAATTATCAGAAGATTGATGTTTTAATTATTTTTGATGCATAGTTTAAAATACTAATATCAGGCAATTACAGCTATCAAATTATTGAAATAATGGGGGATTTAAAGGGTAATTAAAAAAAAAGTTTTGGAGTATTAGTGTTTAGTTTTGTCTCACTATTTTTAACAAATAATCTTCCAGAGACTACTTGATATATCATTTATAGTAATTAATATTACAAGTATGAAAGAAATGATATTGTGAGTTGAATATTTTAAACTGATGAGTATATGTAGAACTGATGTTTGAGGCCACTGATCTGCAGATTTACTAGTTTCATGAGTATTACCTGTAACCTGTAACTTTCATTAATATTAGGTACTTTTTTTCTTTTTTTTTGTCAATTGTGATTAAGGAAACATTTAAGACACAAAACAGATTTTTAGTAGTTTCTGTAACTCAATTGTTTATATTTAAACGGAGAGGGGATTAAGCCCTATGAGCCCCTCTTTGACTGTGGCACTTAAACAAAAAGTTTTGGTGTTATCACATTCTAGTAAGTGTAATTAAAAAATTAAATTTGATTACTTAGTTTTGCAGTTAAGTCAAAATATTTTATGCTTTATAAACATTACTGAAATTGCATTTTTAGCAATGTTTACATGGGGTGTCTATTACTGGAAATGACTAATTGACCATCCCAGTAATGGACACCCCTCTTAAAACCTTAAAAATAAATTAAATTTTGTAAATGGCCGTTAGTATATACAATTCTAAGTTTTCTATTGCTATTCAAACAAAAACATTCAAATTTTGCAAGAAAATATATAATATATAAATTAAACGAAGCCAGCTCTTAGCCTCTTCATTAAGATTTTCACAGAAAAATAGTGAAACTTTGAAACATTATTTTCTGCTTCCTGATTGGTTTGATTAAAAGTGTCAACAATAACCCAGTTTTATAAAACATGCAAGGGGGAATTGTAAAAAAAAATAATTAAAGCTATTAGTTATTAGACCCAAACTACTAGAACCAAAAGCATCAAGGGCTGTCCATTACTGGCACGTTTACCCTATATTTACATATATGTATGTATATAAATATGTATATATAACACTGGCACTCGGCTAACCGAAAAGTACCAATGATTTGTTTGAATTTGGGTTAATCTGAATTCGTCTTCTATTATGTAATGTTATTTTTCACAAAACTTTTGTTTCACATTAAACGGGTCAAAAGAAGAAAAACCTTACATTGACCCTTGGCACGGAAATTTTTTTCTTATGCAACCTCCAATTCTAGTGATTAAGTAATATTTACAAGGAGAAAAAAAATTGTCAATTGGTATTGAAGAATTAAAAGTGTATAAGATACTTTTTGTGTAAAAATAAAGTTTGTTAATACAGCAGACTCTTTCAAATTGAATAATTGAAGGAAAATGATCTAATTTTTCTTGTGCGTATTCAAATATGCATTATTAATTATTTACTTGAACTTTGCTTTTAATATTTTAATCAGTTTTTAAATTATCTTACTTTTTATCCTTTTAGTTTATTACTTTACTTAATTATTTTAATATTTTACAATATCACAATTATTCATTATAATTTTGATTGCATTAAAATTACTGTTTAAAAAATGTAAACAAATCAATGGCCAGAAATCCGCACAACATCTGGTCCCAAGCTGTGCGGATTTAAAGGAGTCTACTGTATTATATTGAAACATGTCATTTTTTTAATCATTCATGCATATATTTCCTGGCTTGTATGGGCCCATAGGGACAGAGGGGCTTCTGCCTTTGTGCTGTGTGCTGGAGATGCCCTCAAAAATTGTGTAAGATTGAGTTTAACGCACACAGCATGGGTCTTTATATTGCAGTCAATGTTGTATTTTTACACTCTTTTAGTTAACTTGTTTTTTATATGTAAAGAAGGAATTTTGTAATTGATTTTTCACTCTTTTCTTGATATTCTAGAATTATTAAAATTATGCTTGTGTATTTCCAGTGACAATATGCCATTTTAATATTTTTAGAACTTCATTATAAGTTTATTCTAAGGCATTTTTGTTCTACCTAGCCGCAGGTGATAAATCTCCAAATAATCTTTGTTATTACAACTATTTATGAGTTACAAAAACGATGCAGTTAATATGCACCAAGCCATTTACGTCAAAATATGATTAGTGGCTGTGAAACTGCAACAGTGAAATATTTGGAACAATAAAAAAAAAATATGAATAGAAAATAACTTTTTATTTTTTAAGTTTCCTAATTTTTATTGATTATTTTTAATTATTAATAATAATTTATTTTATTAATTTAATTTTAATATTTCTTTAAAAAAATCATTGTTTATAATTCATTACTGTATATACTCTCATATTAGTCAACCCCAAAATTTGAGAGATATAACATGTCCATCTGTTTGAATAACAATATTTAATAATAAATATAACAATAGTAATCTTGGTCTTAATTTAATTTTAATCAAGGAAGATTAATATGAATTCTACAATCAAATAGGGCAATGAAAACTATTCCAAAATACTGATAATAAAATGGAATTATTTTCATTCCTTTAAAATTTTGGTGTTTATTTACACGTGAGTACATATAGTAATTAATGTATGATTAAATGTTATAAAAAATAGTTTAGAAATCCTGTATAACAGTTTAAATAATATTTTCCCCTGTTACTATATTTGAAAATATAAGTAGAACAAATATTATATATATTTTAAATAAATTCACATATTCATGCTATTTATCAAGTAATACATCAAAGCAGTGATTTTTCAATAGTTGAGGTCTTTGTAAAATTAATGCATTGTAATAGTTTTTTTTTTTTTTTTTTTTTTTTTTTTAAATGACATAAATTGTAGTCGTGAAATTAGGTGTGATCCTAAAGATAAACATTGAATGCTTATAAAAATGTACATTTTTAGAAACTATTTTTACTTTTATTATTTTCATAAAGAATTTTAGTTTTGAAAATTCACTTTAATTCGAAAATGCCTTTTTGAATATTATGTTCAAATTTTGTAAGAGGAAAAAAAACTGAGGTGAAATTTTAAAATTGTAAGTTTTCAGTTTGTAAGTTAAGTAGTTGGTTCGCAATTTTGTTTTCTGATTTATAAAACCATTAAACAATAAAGTTGTGAGTACTGTGTGATTTTAGCACTAACTATTGGATACAATAGACTTCCTCAAATCCGCACATCATCGAATATGTAAACAATAGAACTTTCAGTTCAGATGTAGGGACAAAATTACAGACTTTTTTATTTTTATATAATTCCATGTGTATTTTAATATGTAATTCTTGCTAATGTGACTGAACTCTTGCTTGTTCATGAAGGAAATAGTATAAATTTATTTCTGAAAAATTCAAGATATTGCTGATATCACTGGTAATTGCAATCTTTTTACCAAATATATTTATGTAATAATCAAGCTTTTTTGGTTATTAAGTCTGGCTAAACCTGAAATAAAACTTTTTTATTTTATGATTTTGATATGAATTAGTAGGGTACCTTTGTGAGGCAAGTTTGGTTGAATAATTCAAGAAAAATGTATACTATAATCTTTATTATGTATATTTATTTATGCATTATTATTTACTTGACGTTTACTTTTAATAATTTAATTATTTTTTAATTTATGTTAATTTTTAGTATTTTAATTTATTATTTTACTAAATTATTTTAATATTTTACTATAAGTAAGCATTCATTATAATTTCGATTGCATTATTACATTCAAATTACTGTTTAAAAAATATAAACAAAGAAAGCAATGACCAAAAATCTGCACAACCTCTGGTTCCAAGCTGTGTGGATTTGAGGGAGTCTACTGTATTCTATTATATATATAAAATCCAAACTGAAACTTCGTTCCGAACGCCTAGATTTCGAGTTCTACTGCATGGAGTTTTACGGAACTTACACCGTTAGATAGGTATCGTTTCAGGGAAGGTTTTAAGCTATAACACATCATTATACCTATATTAGTTTTAGAATTATGACGGAAAGTTCTGTTATTTTGGACGATAAGGTTTACCATTTTATTTCTTGGCGAAATTTATCGTTGATAAAAAAATTGAAACAACTATTACACCCCGAAACATAAAAGAGTAAACTGTTACTAATTTTATTTAAATGGGAAAAAAAAGAAAAAAAAGAAGAAGAAAATCCGTTTTAATGAGTGATAATATTAAAAAACGGAAACATTTAATTTAAACCTGAAAGAAATATTTGTAATGCTTAAAAATTAATTTAATAAGAAAGATTACAATTGATACGCAATATTTGGGTCTTTATCGCTTGCGTTAGATTATAGAAACGAACTTGAAAATTTGATTAGAGGAAATTTTAATGACATTTTCTTCTTTTTTTTTTCTTTTTGTCTAACTGTCCCATCACGTGACTTATAGAAGAAACAAGTAGATGTAATTTTGAGTCACATGTGTAATTACTATTTGTTTCTTTACGATTTTTTAATTTTCTTTTGTCGCCAAACATTGTGATATTAAGCCAAAAATGCATAAGCGTGACATTAGCTTGAGAATGTTCTCACAAATGGTGTTTTTTTAAGTGAAAGAGATAATTTTTTGAGTACATTTTCATATTCAATTGTAACTTATATAGATATCAGTTAATATTTTAAAAATGGAATCGAATACTTAAATTTCAATGTGAATTTCTGCCACAGATACATATTGTAAAATAATTTCATACTTTAAAAAATGTTTTTCACCGTAATTCCGAAAGCATGTGATATTTATAAACTCGAACTCAGATCAACGAATATTACCCATTTTTTTTAAGGAAATATTATCTATTGTTTATTTCATTTTTTCTCAAGTCGTATCGCCAATTTCATTTATAGAAAAATGCACAGCTTCAAAATCTAGGAAATAAAGATAATTTTTAAGTAAATTTATGCAATAATACGTTATTACTATAAAAAAATTCAACATTTTGAAAAAAAAAATTACAAGTCTTTTTTCTTCGTCTTTCTTCGTACTTTCTCCTCTGTTATGTAATATTTCAAATGATATCAGACTAATTTTCGATCATCGAATCACCGCAAAATGGCATATCTTATATAGTATATAAAATAAAGTTTGGATTAGGGGACTAATTAACGCATAGCGCAAACTACTGAACCTAAAATCTTGAAAATCGTGATAAAAATACTTCTTATGGCATTGACTTCTGCTAAGAAAGAATTTTCTAAAGTGTCACCCCTAATAGTTTTTGCACGGGGAGGAAAAAAAATTCCTTAAAAATCGAATATCATAATTATGCGTCAATGATAGCATTTTTAAATGTAGTTTTGTATGCTGAATTGAATGGTACGAAGTAAATTTTTATAAGTCCAACGGTTCATGACACATTTCATATTTTTTTAATTTGGCAGTGTCTTTGGCGTCTAAACCTCAAAATATCTATCATTACATCCGTTACTCTAGCAATGGAAAAAATTCAAATCAACTCTTTTGGCTAAAGAATAAAAACGGCTCTATGAGTTTGAAAAAAATACAAGCATCATAATAAATAAATAAATAAAGAAATAATGCAATTTAAAAAATTACAACGACCATTTGGAAAATGATTTTTTCAAAGACTAAAATTTAAGACATAAAAAATAGCAGGGAGTTGATCATACATTACGTACGCCATGAATTAAACATTAATAGTGTTATTACACGTAAAAATTGCAAGTGACAGAAATCGCCTGCGAATTGTACGTATTATCCACCTGAAACTTACGTATTATCCAAGCATTTCATTGGCTGTTCGGGAAAAGGCTTTTCCATCGTCAGATTTCCAAAAAATCTGACGGCCAAATTTAAATGAAATTTATTTCTTAAACTTCTAAACATCCCACAATATTACTCTTTATGTCGTCGTATAGAGATAAAAAATGTACTTTTAAATGCAATTTGTTTGAAAGCTGTATCTCAATTTGTTTCTGAGTTATTAATTTTTTTTTGTAGTTTTTATTACTTTTTTGTCATAGTGGCAACACTCTGTTGTCCATATCTCTTGCAGATTACTGTATAGACCAATCAGAAAACGAATAAAATGATGATTAAACCAATAAAAACCTTCAGATATGCTTTTGATTTCCTACCTTGACGAGGACAATAACCATTTTTCCAAATGGTTAAAAAAAATAACAAATTACAACGACCATTTGGAAAATGATTTTTTCAAATACTAAAATTTAAGACATAAAAAATCGCACGGAGTTGATCATACATTACGTACGCCATGAATTAAACATTAACATTCCTGGACCCATCATGAACAAATTTTAAAAGAAATTTCAGTTTTACAATTTTCGGTGCTGTAAATTTTTAAACTTCTACGGAGCTGATCATACATTACGTACGCCATGGATTAAATATTAATATTCCTGGACCAATTTTAAGTTAAATTTCATTTTTAAACTTCTAAATATCCCACAATATTACTTTTTATATCGTCGTATAAAAAAATGCATTTTTAATTGCAATTTGTTTGAAAGCTGTATCTCAATTTTTTCTGAGATATTAATTTTTTTGTAGTTTTTATTACTTTTTTTGTCATAGTGGCAACAGAAGTATCCATCTCTTTTGTAAGTAAAGGGAAAATACAGATTACTGTATAGACCAATTAGAAAACGAATAAAATGTGGGATTTAACTAATAAAACGTTCAGATATGTTTTTGATTTCCTACCCTGACCGAGGACAATAACCATTTTTCCAAATGGTAAAAAAAAAAATAAAAAATAAATAAATGTTATTTTATGTAAAATAAAAGGAAATAAATTACTGAGAAATTAGCATTATAAAACGAAAATGGAAAAGGTACTACTTAGATATTCCGTCAACCAAAAATCTATCGTCAAGCTATAAGATTAAATGCCAATAATGGTTGATCGTAAATGTCAAATTCACTTGAATTTAAACAAGCTACACGTGTTTACGTCATCAAGTGATTTTAATTTCGATGTTTTATTTGTATTTCTCTTAATGTTATACTAATTTATTTGTTGTTTCGTTATTTAAAATAAAGATTATGTCAATTTGTATAATTTGGCGAGTGGTTTGGCGATTTATATAATTTGGCGAAATTGGTCGACGTGATAACAAGTAGTACCATTTATTTAAACAAAAATATTTAAATATGAAATCAATGTTTGTAACGACTTAAAACTTATTTTCATATATATAAACTCGGTTTATGACGTCAGATGCCGTAGTCCGAAGAATCTACTAGAGTCTTTTCCATTTTTACCCGGCCAAGGGTCCATTCCTCAATGAAAGAAATTAGAATTGGAATAATATTGGGCGATTTATAAATTGCTCCTCGATAAGAAGAAAAAATGGGTACATTTATAACACCGTGCGCAAATCTCGCTAATAGCATTTTTAAAATTCCCAGTAGCAGTAGTTACATATAAATAGCAGTAGTTACATTAAAGTAGTTATATAGCAGTAGTTACATTTTAAAAAAAATGGCACTCCGGGAGTGCCAATAGAAGTGAAAACCAATGAAAGGGAAAATTTTAAAAATCCGGAAAATTTGGATAAAAAGTCGAAAAATCAAAAAACCGAGAATTTGGCACAGATGTGATATACGAACCAGGTTTGGCGCGATTTTTTAACGTGAATTTGGCGAAAGCCCGTTTTCCAATACCAGTTACAATATATATTTTTAAATTATTTTCTATCGTTTTAAAAAGTAAACAACAATAAATAAACGATAATTTCATTAATAACTATAGAACAAAACAATTGTACAATTTTTAAAAATAAAATAAAAGTAAATGAACAATTTATTAATAAATAAGCAACAGTAGTCGGGTTACCTTGTAAAATAAAGTAACGCCGTTTTGGTGTCAATTTGGTACCCAAGTGCGTATCTGACATCTGTGCCCCGTATTTTATCTTCCGTAATCGAAATTCCCGCCAATACTGTTGGTCATTGACCAGACCATCAACACGATAAAATACAGCGTTATCGGTTTTTAGTTACACGAAATAGGTAGGTCAGGAATACGGTATAATTCATTTTAACTGACGAAAAACAAAATAATAATTTGTTTTACCAAATGTTGTTTTGGTGAATTTAAATATTTCTGCAAGTCAAATAATTCTGCAAGTATGTTAACATTTCTTGATAAATAATTGCGCTTATGCTTTTGCTATATTTAAAACCACTACCATATTATTAGAAATATCGCTATAGTTTGATGCTAAAAATTTCTTTGCAGGGAAAGCGCAAATTTAAAAGATGACGATGGGAAAGCGCATACACTGAAATAATTTTCCTTCAATAATGAGTCGTTAATCAGCTAATGACGTCCGTAATTACGGCGGGATTTTCTCGAAACCACAAAGAACGTTTTTCTGAGAAAACGGCGGCCCGAATCGACGTATTATAAGACCCTCTGCGTCGCCTGGGAGGAAAGTAGTTCCGGCTTAGACGGGGAAAGCGCAAATTTAAAAGATGACGATGGGAAAGTGCCTTAGATAATGAATGCCAAAATGCTAGCATGTCGGTTACGTTACAGTGTCTCGAAATCAGTGATTTTTCTCCATCTCAAAAAAAGCTCAACACGCCTAAAGAAGTTTTCACTTCAATAATTTTTTTTTAAATTATGGCATCATTTCCTGTTATTCTTTATCTTTTCAGTTTTTTAAATGAAATTAGTATAAGGCATGCATTTTAAATGAAATGAGTTAAAGGTTTGTGTCTTGAATGAAAATAATAAAATAATAATATGGTATGAAAACAATCTTCATTGATTTATTACCTGCACTGCAAATTGAAATGTCTGAAATTCAGACACTTAAGTGTCTGAAACAGAGTGTTCAATTTTCAGACATTTTAAAATGTCTGAATTTTTTCAGACACTTCAAACGTCTGAATTTCAGACACTTCAAACGTCTTAATTGCAACCATTTTTTTTAAGCATTATACGCAGCCATGTTTGACCACGTTGAATCCTAGAAAAATTTTTGGCCATGGTCCTGCCCCCTCCACCCCCATACACTGCGATTTTAGGGGCTCTGAAAGTTGGTATGCAATTTTCTTAAAGCTGATAATTTAAATATTTTTCAACAATGTACATTATAATCAGTATTTTTAAGTTCTAGAGTAGAATACGATTAAAAACTACAAAAAAAAAAATATATATATATAAATGCAATAAAACCTCTCAATAGGGGTTTCAAGGGAATTTATCCACCATTCGTTGCCGAGGTGCATGTGATTGAGAGGTTTTACTGTATTTAGATTTTTTTTTTTTTTTTAGTTTTTAATCTTAGTCGGCCTTAAATGTTCAAGATTTTTATTATAATCGGCCCACTATCGAAAAAATTTAAAATATAAACTTTACAATAATTGCATATCTAATTCGGGGCCCCTAAAATTGTAGGGAGGGCGTAGGGGACACTGCCCAGTTCGCCCATGCTTCAATCAAATCCTTCTTCTGCAAAAAATCCAACCCTGCATTATGTTCGCTAAACAGAGATGTCCGGTATTCGGAAGTGTTCGTTATGGAGACTAATGGACATTCCCTAATACCGGACAGCTCTATTTAACAAAAACTTTTTAAAAGCAAAACGCATGCACATTTGTTTATTTTTACCTAAAAAAAAAAACCAGACATGTCTGATTCATTGGTCGGCACCAAAATCCTCCCTGTAAAAAATAATAGTTGATTCTTATAGATTTTAATCTTCTAAATAAAAATATGGTAACGGAATTACTGTATCACGTACCATTTTTTTGGTAGGAGAGTTTTGCTTTTAAATTTAAAATTAAGATATTTTATATCTTGCTAAAACATGAGTGAAAAATTTTTAAACCATAAAATATAGATAATAATAGGTAAATTACCTGCAAATAAATGTATAAAAACGATTACCAGATTTACAGTGGCATAAGGAATGAAAATATAATAGTGGATAGCAAATAGTAACGGACACGAAAAAGGGAGGGGGGATAAAAAAAATGCTTTACACAAGTATCAACAAATAAAATTTCCATGCTATATTTTGTCACTTTGATATCTAAGACAGTCAAAACATTTCTTTCATGATTTCAATTTTATCTAGCATTGCAAATTAATATAATAATCATTCCATGTTTGTTATTATTATAAAACTGTTTCTCGGAAAAATGGTACGTGCTGGAGCATTTTCAATAACATATTTAGACACTTTACATATTTAGTTTGCAGGGAGAAAATTTTTAATTTTTTTTTTACCGACCAGTGATTATCGAACAAATTCCACAGTCCTATAGTGTCCACTATTGAAGGCAGGTCCTTTACTGTATTCTGATAAATATATATTTTTTGTTTCTAATCTTATCCTGTTCTAAAAGTTCGAAATACTCATTATAAACAGAGCAATGTCGAAAGAGATTTAAAATATCAGCGTTACAAAATTGCACAAAAATTCCCCCCGCCCCTTCAGAAAAAAAGAAAATTAATATCATTTAAAAATTAAATTCTTCTTTTAAATTTATATTGCTACATAGACAAGTTTTTTATACATCAGATGAGAATCTCAAAAGCTATTTATTTAATAATAAATAAAAAATAAATAAATATTCTATTTTAAATAACATGCAGAAAAAATTACTTCAAATTTTTAAACTTCTTTCGTCTTAAACATACATTTTAATATCTAAATGTCATTTTTTAAAAAATATTTCATGTAAGTGATGATAAATAAAATGATAAAAACCGCAATTTTAATCAAAACTAGTTATGAAAGTAAATGTATACAACTCTAGCTTTTTAAATTTCAAATTTATTTTTTGCTAAAAATAATTAAGAATCAATATTAAAATTGATTTCAAATGAAATATATATGTATGTCTTTAAGGATTTTAAGTTACAGTAACATGTATAATTACATGAATGTAAGAATATATATTTCTAGAATTAGCTGTTTTTTCGCAAACAGATTCAAACCTTACTTATATTTCATGCAATATTTTATGTGGTACTATAAACAAAATATCAAAACCACTTACTGTTATCGATATCCTTGCCTTGATTTAAAATAACTGTCACAGTGAATGAGTAACAAAATACTTGCAGCTTTTTAAAAGAAACCCCTTCATATATCCTACTAGTCGTGTTAAAATAATGAAAATTTTCCATTCTTAAAACACAACCCGTGGGACTAGTTTGTAAGTCTGGGGCTAGTTCTTATTCACAAAGTTCTGACGAGATGAATAACCTTATATTATCGACGAAAAGCAATAAAAAGTAATACTATCTCTGTTGCGCGCTCTTTGTAGAATTCTTGGATGTAATTTTCAAGTGTTTCTTTTCCGTTGTTGTATAAAAATCTGAAACACATATGATTCACGCAGAAATCCAAAATGCAAGAAACTTCTAAATATAACACTTCTAGAAATGACGCAGCCACAGTAGAATTATAATGACAAAACTTTTCACAGTAAAAAATAGGATCGGTTAAAGATGTGAACTGTTGGAAAACGTTTACATTTGAAAGCGACATTGGACTCTTGAACTCGAATTCGGCTGACAAAGGGGAAAAAAGAGTCAGCATTACGTCAGTCATTACGTCAGCATACGGTTTACAGTATGATAAGTTCATTAAAACTTTTTTATTAGCGGGAAATGGAACGTTGTATAAGAAGAAATCAGAAGCATTTTACTTTCTTTATTTGGCATTTTTCGTAATGCTTACACTTATAAATTATCTGAATATAATTATTACAGTTTTTATACTTTCAGGCAGAGGGTGAAAAACATATGATAAATTTAAAAAATCGTCCTAACGCTTCTAAATAATACATTTATTATGCATAATCACAGACAGGAGGGCGGTTGCAGGCCATTTCCCTTCCCTGTATTTTGAAATTTACTGCATTAAATTGTCTTTATATTTAAAAATAATAATAAAATTTATTCTTCCAAATTATTACATAATTAAAGACTAAGACAAAAAGGAACTAATAAATTTTTGTAAGAGAAACACCTCCCCCCTCCCTTCCTAAACCACTAATAGAAATATTTTTTTTAAATTTCTTTTTGACGTTCATATATTTTAATTTATCTTAAATTGGAAGATAAGGGGTGTTCATAAGGGCAATACCCCCCACCAGAAGGAAAGACATGTTCTGCATTTTGAAAAATGTTGTTAGAAATTTATTTTTGAATATTTAATGCTTCTTACTTCTTAATTTTTTTTATATTTCTTTTATATAAAAATTCTTGTACGAGGTGTTCTGACAAAAGATTCTTAGTTTAACTTATTTCATGTTTATATTTTGCATTTTAGTTAGGCGAACTAGGCAGGGGACTCCAGACACATCTGTTCAACCTTTCCCCTCCATACATTTTTTTTCTGAGAGCAATCATATCTCTTTGTATTTAGGGAGCGGCCTTTACATATACAGATGAGAGGAAGTAGTTTTTGAGAAACTTTATATTTTATGAAAAGTTTCTTTAGCTTGTACTTTTGCACCAAACATAATTTAGTTCGAAAGTTAGTAAACGGGCATTTACAATTTTGGCAGACGTCCTCATGGTCAAATCAAGCTGCTTATTTTTTACACTAATACCAAATTTAGTAAATGGCAATGCATTTCATCCATTCGAAAACATTTTCTGATGGTGCTTCCAGATATATTGCGATACAATTGCATATTAGGACACCAGAAGCGAAGGGGTATAAGTCACAAAATTGAAAAAACTGAGATAAGTACACAGGCTATCTGGAAATATTGCTATTTGTTTTATGATTGCTCTCAGAAAAAAAAAAAAATGTATGGAGGGGAAACGTTGGACAGATGTGCCTGGAGTCCCTTGCCTAGTTCGCCAAACTAAAACGCAAAATATAAGAGATTTTCTAATTATCTGTTGCGTTCTAGAGGTCAACTACTCAAGCTCTATAAATTACTTAACCTCCTTAATCTCTACTTAAAATTTAAAAAATATATTGTACTCCACTTTTCTTCCACAGTTATTGAAATAAGAGTTCAAACACCGCTATGAAATTAGGAACAGTTTCATATTTTAAGTCAGACACATACTATTGATGTTCATCTTTAAATTCATTTTACTCCAAATCTAAAGTTTGTCACTTGTATCCCTTGGCCTCTGGGGTCCTCATATACAATCATCGTTTCATCATATATATAGTATGATACAATTGTATTACATTCAGACATATAAGTGTCTGAATTTCTACATGTCTTAATTTCAGACACATGATCATTATTCAGACATTTTTCTTAGTTCATTTATACCATGATCACAGTAAGACACCTAAGTGCCTTAAATTTAGACACTTATGATGTCTGAAAATTCATATTCAGACGTTTAAGTGTCTGAATTTCTTTTTCAGTCACATATGTGTCTGAATTTAAGACGCCTCTATTTGCAGTGTGCGCTGGGCTAACATAAAAGTATCACAAAAGCCACATACTCACTTTTCTTTGGGTAGTTGCTCATGAGAATCCAAGTTAACCTTCCGTAATCGGATACTTCATATATTGGTGTATTAGCTAGAATATTGAAAGCATCGTTTATGTTTGAAGCGAAATTTTTACGATGAATTCTATTACACAAAATCGCATCATCATCATCTACTATATATTTACAACGGAAATTTGCATTTCATTCCGATTGTTTATAATATTTTCGTAGGATATACCACAATTAGTTAGGTCATAATTTTGGAAAGGTTTTAGTGTATGTGTATACATATTGTTCAAGGATACTTAGTTATAGAGCAACAGTAAAAGTTCAAAAATTAAGTGAATCTGATTATGAAAGTTTAGCCTTTTTTAAAAAATCTACAGAACATATTTTGTTGCAAGTGGCCCTGTTACATGACTTTTTAGGAATGGTGTTAGTACATAAGATTTCATTATATGTTTATTAGTTATAGAGCTATTAATTCCTGTTGTCATAACGGACTCATTACCCGACCAAAAGTGCGCTGTTTATTATCATCTAAAAGAATTATTTCTTAATAGCTAAATTTTGTCTAACACTTAAGATAACATTATATCGCAATGGTGTTTGCATCGTTTTCAGTAATGAGCAAGGTCCAATTGAAGGTTCATGTTATTTAAAATACAAGTTCAAATTCACCATTTAGTTTAATCCAAGATTTATTTGGAAATATTGACCAGCGCAGCGGGCATAGCCTGCTAGTAACATAATAAAGTAAAAATATTTCATTTTCAAGCTGAAATTTTGGTGAATAAATTCAAATCTCCCATTTAAAATTTGTTTATGAAATAAAAATAAAAAAGCTATAGCAAATTATAAATTGTTATAGCAAAAATGTACAGTCGTGGAAAAAAAAAGTAGCCGGGCACCAGTGTTATATTTACATACATATATATGCACACACGCACACACATATATGTACAGATATGTGTATGTAAATATAACACTGGCGCCCGGCTAACCAAAAAGTACCAATTTTTTTTTCAGGTGTGGTGGAGAGAGGGGGTAACATTTCATTTATACAGTAGAAGATCTTTATAATCCTATATAATGCACAGCTTTTGAGATGTAAGCAATGAATTTTGTACTTAAGAAGCACCTATAATCCGTATTGCAAAAATATTGCACCTTTTAGAGGATTAAATTTCAAACATTATTTCATCTTTATCTCCTTAATTCAGATTTTTTTTTAAATGAAAATATTGCTGTTATTAAATCTAAAAATTTTGGGATTAAGCAATGTGTTGATTTTGTCCCAGCATGTTTCGATAATTTCTATAGGCGATTTAACAATATGTGAAATAATCAATATTATGCAAAAATTTTTTAACCTGCACAACTTTTGGTCCTAAGGAATGCAATATATATATCTACTGTGATTTTTTTGTATATTGCCATATTTACAAGGTAAGATTTAATGTTGTGTGAAATGACCTATATAACGCAAAATGTTGCATGTTTTGGTTTGCATTATAAAGATCTTCTACTGCATATAAATACTATGTTAACGTTTATTGTAAGGACATTTAAAAAAAATCATTTCAGCTACGTTATTTTTATTATTATTATTTTTTTTTGATAATGGTTAAGTGTTTATTCATTATGTGAAAATAAAATATAGAAATCCGCTTTTGATAAATTGATTTTTTTAAATATTCAATTTTTCAACCTCACTATAACCACAAATTGGTATTACGGACATAATTTTACATATGAATTTTTAATGAGGAAAGTAGCATTTACTTATGAGTTTTTCAAAAAGTTAATGTTTCAATGTAGAACGTTGAACATTGGAAAGAAAAAAAAAGAGAAACCACCAGAATGTAGAGTGAACATAAGAAAGAGAGTATTCATCTTCCAACACTATAGAATCGGTAAGTTCATACTCTGATTCAGGATGATGGCCATACAGATAAAATATAAATTTTCTTCTGAGTTAATTGGGTAGGAATAATTAATTAAAGTTAAGTTTGAAAAAACAACAAAGGTAGAAATTTTGCATATGTAACTTAAGAGGACACAGTACCTTTTAAACTATTTTTCAGTTTTCAATAATATTGTAATATCTGTGGTGGCATTATGTTTAATACTATAATGCAAATATATATATATATATATATATATTTTAATCTTACAGAAATGCCTATTTAATTAAAATTTAAATTTTTAGAATAATTTTTAATGTTTTAAAAATCCCTATACTTTTTTAAATATGAATATTTTTTGCTTCAGAAATTTCTGTAATTTCAATTATGAGTTTGTTGAATTTCCTTGATTTTTTATTATACAAAAGAGAAAAAGATTTATATTAAATCTAATATCCTATACATCTAAAAATCCATGGCACAGTTTTATGTAGTATAATCTAAGGAATGTGGGGAAAAATTTTTGAAACAAAAATATTGATATTTAAAAAATCAGTTGGGATTTTAAAAAAAAGATTTTTTTTAATTTAAATTTTAGTTAAATAGAAATAGGCAAGATTTTTTTTTTTTGAAATTACATGAAATTTAATTTGCTTTATAGTATTAAATATAATGTCACTACAGATATTACAGTATTATTCAAAATTGAAAAAGTAGTTTAAGGGGTACTGTGTCCCCTTAACATAAATTGTTTTTGATTAACTTTTACTAGGTTTTTTTCCCCCTTGTAAAGTTTATACATCAATACAGTTAAACAAATTTGAACATCTATATTTATGGTAAAGGCAGAAAAGAATAAATCATTTCAGTTAAATATTTTTTTTTTAATTTTTAATATGTTGAATATTTTTATTGATTATATGAAAAAAAATTATCAAAATTGCTTATATGGTAATAAAAATTATTTTATTCAAATAATACAATATAACACTTTTCAACTTTACCATTTCCATAAATTGGTATTATAGATATAATTTTGCATATGACATTTCTAATGAGAGAAGTATAATTTAATTATTAATTTTACACATGATATTTTTACGTACAACACTGAACATGAAAAGAAAAACTTAAAAAACATCAGAATGTATAAAATATTTGAAAAAATTATTTTCTTAATGGTATGTGAATTTTCGTAAAAAGATACCTTTTAATAAAAGAAATAAAAATCCCCAAAATTTTTGGGTTATTTCAGAGCAATCACTTTCAACATAATCATGAAAAATTTTCCTTTTAAATATTTTTTACATTATCATGGCAGTGAACTTAGCTATGATTTTCCATATAAACAATATATAAATATATATTTCTATAATAGCAAAAGAAAAAAAAATTTGAAATAGTTAAAAAATATATATTTATATGCATATGTTTTCAAACTTGGATTCATCAATATAAAATGGCAAGCTTTTTTTCACTAATATAAAGAGATATTTATTACCAATACTATGTCAAGACAGATAATCAATATGTCTCTATATAGTAAAAAGAAAGCTTAGCTATTTTATAGTGTCGAATCCAGTTTTAACCAATATCGGCCGGTCCGGCGCTCACCGATATCGGCCAGTCCGGCGTCCTCCGATATCGGCCGGTTTGGCGTATGCCGATATTGACCGGTATTGGGTCCCGATATCGGCCGGTATTGGGTGCCAATATAGGCCAATATTGGAAAAAAGTTTGCCATGCAATATCGGTCAATATCGGTATAACTGATATTGGCCAATATTGCGAAATCGCTGTTCCCGATATTGGCCGATATTGCTGTGTTACCTGGGTTAAGTCCATTGGTCGGTGTCGAATTGACACCTGCTCGGCGTTCTAGTGTTAAATGTCCGGATTACAGAAGTTTCCGAACTATTAGTGATGTTCGGATTGAATATGTTATACTGTATTATTTTGTAGATTTTTTGATGTATCTTCAGACATTAAGGAAGATTATGATAAAGAGGCTACTTCACACATGCTACCAGCTCACTAATATTAATCCTTTGTGTCATGCACCATGTAATTATATTTAACTGTTTCCATAACCTTATTTAATCGTAATCGATATTAGCTTTAACTGTAACCGTTCCCCTAACTGATTTGTTGTTGTCATTCCTTCGCCATCTCTCGCTCAACCATGCTGTTCTCTTGTTAATAAAGTTAATCTTTTTTAATCTAATATTTTCATCTATTACCATCTAAAATCATCTATGCAACAAATATATTATGGTGTCACAAGTTAATATTACAGTAGTATTTAGTACATCTATCCTCTAATTAGTATTTTTTTTTTTTTTGCTAAATTCTAAATTCGTTGTCAGAGACAGCATGGCTCACAACTTTTTGCAAATGGAACAATTCGTTCTTGGTGATAATCCAGCAGAAGCCTGGATGGATTGGCGACAAAAATATGAACTTTTTGAAACTGCAGTTAAATATCACAAGGAAGAAGATGATACGCGTATCGCCTTATTACTTAGCGTTATCGGCAAGGCTTCCTACAAAGATTACCCAACATCCGAGTTTCCGGCTCTTACCAATAGTCAAACTAAAAAAGTAAAAGACGTTTTAGATAAATTTGATGAACATTACAAGCCTTATCGTAACATCACTCTAGCAACTTTTATGTTTAATAACATGATCCAAAAACCTGGACAAAATTTTGACTCTTTCGTAACAGAAATTAAACTGCAAGCTGATCAATGTGAATTTGGTGCAGCTTATGAGCATAACGTCAAAGACCGTATCATACAAGGCCTACGTGATGATGTTTTACGTGAACGGCTTTTGAGAGAGCCCGAACTGTCCTTAAAGAAAACCATGAAAATATGCAAGTCTGTTGAACTGTCGAAACTACATTCTCTCGCCATGTCGCAGCCTACATCTGCATCGTCTACGCACGTCGACGCAATCAATCGCCAGAAAACCAAAAAATATATTCAAGGAAGTTCAGCAAAACATCAAAGCAGTAATTCAAAGCCTACTTATAACAACAAGCATCCGGCAGCTCAACATAAACGTCCATGCTCGAGATGTGGATCGCATCATGTGCCCAGAAATTGTCCAGCTTATGGGAAAATGTGTCATATTTGCCATATGTCAAACCATTTTGCCAGTGTTTGCAGACAACCTAAAAGGCAATTATCAAAGCAACAACACCATCAAGTTTCATCAATTGTTTGCAGTCCAGATATAGCTTATAACGGTGCTATTTCAACACCTGAGGAATGTGATTGGGTTCAACTAATCCATATTGATAATCATCCCATCATGTTCAAGCTCGATACAGGTGCCCAAGTGAATGTGCTTCCCTTATCTGTGTTTCAGAAATTAAATAATTGTCCAGAAATTCATCCAAGTACCCTTAAAGTGTGTACTTACACTGGTGATGCTTTACCAGTTGTGGGTGAAACTACTCTTAAGTGTGTTGTGAATAATATGTCCTATGATTTAAAATTTATTATAGTAAATCTGAATGTACAACCAGTGTTAAGTGCAGCTGCATGCGCAGCTTTAAATCTCATACAGCGAATGGATTCCTCTGTACAAGTAAGTGGAAAAAGTAGTGTTAATTGTGTAAATACAAATTTTCGTTTGAATTCCAAATCTAATGTAAATAATGACTCAACAAGTGTCACTTCACATTCTCTTTCATCTACTAGAGCTCATTCTAACCCATCTAATAATGTAAATTCTCCTCCATCTAAATTATTACAAATTTTGAATGAATATAATGATATATTTGAAGGTGTAGGTCGTTTACCTGGTAAACACAAAATTATTTTGCATGAAAATGCAACACCTGTTATAGCAGCTTCTCGTAAAATACCATTGGCTTTAGAAAGTAAACTCAAAAATGAACTCTTAAGAATGGAACAAGATGGTATAATTGAAAGGGTCACTAAACCTACTGATTGGGTAAATCCAATTGTTATAGTTCCTAAAAAAGATGGATCAATAAGAGTTTGTCTTGATCCTCGTCCCCTTAACAAATATGTCAAAAGACAACATTTCCAAATTCCTTCACAAGACCAATTGTTGTCAAAGTTGAAAGGTTCCAAAATCTTTTCTCTCGTTGATGCAAAAAATGCATTTTATCATATTCAGCTAGATGATGCGAGTTCTGATCTTTGCACTTTTATAACACCATTTGGCAGATTTCGTTTCCTAGTAATGCCTTTCGGATTAAATTGTGCTCCTGAGGTATATCAAATGTGTATGGTTAATATATTTGAAAACTGCCCAGAAATCGACCCATATTTTGATGATATATTGGTGTACAGTGCAAATTTAGATGATCATTGTGAGAAATTAAAGAAAGTTTTTCAAATTGCTAGAGAAAGTGGACTGAAGCTCAACAAAGATAAGACTCTTATCGGTGTATCTAAATTACAATATTTAGGTCACATAATTTCACCTGATGGTATTTCTCCTGATCCCAAAAAAGTCTCTGCTATTTCACATTTTCCTGTCCCAACCAATAGGCAAGAATTGATGAGATTCTTGGGTATGGCCACATATCTTATGAAGTTTGTGCCAAAATTTTCACAGGAAACTTCCATTTTAAGAGATCTATTAAAGAAAGATATAAATTGGCAATGGGATTCTCATCATAATGATGCTTTCTTGAGGGTTAAAGATCTTTTGCAATCAACTTCAGTTCTCCAGTTTTTTGACAAAGATAAACCTATAGTCCTTTCTGTTGATGCAAGTTCTTTTGGTATTGGTGGTGTTCTTCTCCAGAACCGTCAACCAGTTGCGTATACATCTGCAACTCTTTCTGAAGCTCAGTCAAGATATTCCCAAATCGAAAAAGAGCTCCTTGCAATTGTTCATGCCTGTGAACATTTTCATTATTATGTTTTTGGTGAACATATTGAGATAGAAACAGATCACAAGCCCTTGTTAGGACTAATTCATAAGCCATTTGAAAATATATCACCAAGATTGCAAAAACTGTTATTGCGTCTACAAAGATATAACTTCAAACTTACGCATGTACCTGGCAAATATCTAGTTGTTGCTGATGCCTTATCCAGAGCACCTTTGCCAGTACAGACTGTTTCGACGTCTGACATAGACAATGCTCATTTAATGGTTTCTTTGCTAGTGCAAGCCTCAAAGTCCAAATTAGATGAAATCATGCAAGAAACTGAAAATGACTTGGAGCTCCAAAGTATAAAAAATTACATTGAAAATGGATGGCCTCAAAACAAGCAAAATGTGATCCCTCATGCACAACCTTATTGGCACTGTCAATCTGAACTCCACATAGAAAATGGTCTCATCTGTCGTGGTCGAAGATTGGTGATCCCAAAGTCTTGTCGCAAAGACATCTTGCAGCATCTTCATATTGGTCACAGAGGTATAGTATCCTGTAAGAATCTTGCCCGTCAATCCCTCTATTGGCCAAACATGAATGCTGAAGTCGAAAATATGGTATCGCACTGTGTTGTCTGTCAACAAAACCAAAGGTTAAACAGCAGAGAACCACTTTTGGACAGAAAATTACCAGAGCGACCATGGGAAAAGGTTGCAATTGATTTCTTTCATCTATCTTCAGTGACTTACCTTTTAATTGTGGATTATTTTTCGAAATATATTGAGCTCCAGCATTTGCACTACACAACAGCTCCCACAGTTATCAATACTTTAAAAACTTGTTTTGCTCGCTTCGGTATTCCTGAAGAGCTTATTGCAGACAATGGACCACCTTTTGATTCCAAAGAATTTAATGACTTTTGTACAGATTGGGACATTTTTTTCAATCCATCTAGTCCTGGGTACCCTCGTTCAAATGGACAGGTCGAACGTTGTATACAAACTATCAAATCCAGCCTCACCAAAGCCGCACAAGACAAGAAAGATGTACACCTTGTCTTGATGGAGTATAGAAATACTCCTATGGATGGCCTACCTTCTCCTGCAGAAATGCTAATGGGCCGTCGTATTCGTACCCTGGTTCCTACACTGCCGTCACAGCTTGCACCCCAATATGATTGCAGCGCTGTACAAGAACGCCTACATTTCAGACAGCAGCGACAGCATAAATATGATCTACATTCTCACCCTTTGCAACCATTGCTAAAAGATCAAGAAGTGCTGTTTCGACTTAAAAATCAATGGTGTAAAGGAAAAATATCCAAAGTTGGGCCTCAACCAAGGTCTTATGTCATAACAGCAGAGAATGGTAGAGAATATCGTAGAAATCGTATTCACATTAAAATTTTTAAATCTGCTCAGCCTATGAATCCCAAAACAACAGCCGAAGATCTACTTGCAACTCCAACGAGCAATAACAATGTTGCATTTTCAGTAGCCTCTACGCAACCATCTATTAGTAGTTCTGCTACATTGCCTCAGATTCAATCATCTGTTACTGCTCCTGCTCGATCCACTCGCGTAGGTCGACAAATTAAAACTCCACAACGTTTTAAAGACTATGTATAAACTTTAAGACTTTCGTAATATATTGAAGTTTAGCAATTGTGTATTATTGATTTAATTTCTTAATATTTTTAACTTTAGTAATTGTGTATTATTGATTTATTTTTGTATGTTTCCTTATATGTGCATTAATTGAAAAAAAAAAAAAAAAGGAGATGTCATGTACCATGTATTTATATTTAACTGTTTCCATAACCTTAATTAATCGTAATCGATATTAGCTTTAACTGTAACCGTTCCCCTAACTGATTTGTTGTTGATTCCTTCGCCATCTCCCGCTCAACCATGCTGTTCTCTTGTTAATAAAGTTAATCTTTTTTAATCTAATAATTTCATCTATTACCATCTAAAAACATCTATGCAACAAATATATTAGTACCCTATCCTCGCTTTATTTACTTACAGGAGCAGATGCTTCTTCTGTTGCAGCTATGGTTTTTGATGATAGCATACCAATATTTAATTCACTTGATCTTCAAAAATTTGTTTTCCATGCAGAAGCTTCTGGAAATTTACTCCAAAATTAAAACTCTCAGAATCTGATGATAAGTTTTGACCAGTTATCTTCAGTTAGCAAATTCTGTGTTCTTTTTTTGA
>CAWVRF010000642.1:354058-377058 GCA_963932465.1 Maratus speciosus
GAGATCAATTCATCCTGAATTAGCAGTAAACAGTTTATTATCGTAAAATATATTGTGAAAATCAGAACTTTCGACTGAAGAATCAATCACATAATAGGAAAAAAAAAAATGACAATTTTTTTTCTTCGATAACTTTGTTAAAGCAGAACTCAGATAATCAGAATTCTTGGATTACAGGTCATTTCTTAGTTTACATCCTAAACTTAAAATTTATCTAAAAATATAGCAATCATACTTTAAAGAAATAATAAGAAATGAAAAAAAATGCTCTTTTAAATACTAAAAAAACTGTATTCAATATTAGAAGTATATTTAAATGATAAAATAATACAGAAATAACAGACAACATTTGCACTAAATTTCTATTTATTTTTCAATCTATCGAGCATTGAAGCAACAGCGATTTGCTTTAAAACTTTTAATTTATGCTCTGCAATTTAAATGTAATTTTTTATCAGTAACATTTTTTTTTCTAAAATAACAAATACATTTATCATCAAGAGTAACCATTTCAAAAGCAAATTATCATTTTAAGCATTAGATTTTGTTTCTTTTGAATTCAACACAGAATATATTATTTCTGCATCAGTGACTTTTTTTACTCTGAGATTAAATTCTACGAACCCTTCAAGGTACTAAATATTCTTTCTGTGCATAACCGAGAAGTTCAGTTAACTTTTTCACAAACTTTAATAATTCAACTTCTTTATCTTGTGAAATACATAATCCAAATCCAATGAATTCAGAATCAGCATTTTGGACATCAATAAACACCATAGTTGATCATAGATTATTCCAGATGTGACCAGCACATGGTTCTGTTAACGAGACTGCTTTAATAACAACTATGTTAGGTCCTTTCTTTTTCCATACAGATAACACAAATAATATATTAATAACTAAGTTGAGTCTATTCACAATTTCTTAATTCAGTAGGTACGTTGACCTATGTCCATACATCTGCATGTTTCAACTCTTGTGGTTTCAGCATGAAAATAAAGCAATTTGACTGGCATACTACTCTGAAGTTCGCTATTTACAGTCATGCAAAACAACGAATGCATTCAGAATATCACAGTATAATTTCAAAGATACACAAAAAAATTCCATCTGATGAAATGCAGAGATACCCCTTTAAAAATGTAACACTAAATTCATCTAATTAGTACATTTCATTACAGTAAAAGTCTTGTGTAAAGAATAACTGTTTGTTTATATCTGAAATATAGTGCAGATTAGAGGACTAATTAAAGATATTTACAAAAATGATTTTAACCACATGCACATAACATATACATTTAAAACAAAGTGAAACTTAATCACCATATATATATATATACACATATAAGACTGAAATTTCAAACAAAATAAAAATGTGTAGCAGGATGCAGAAGAGTGGGAATACAATGAATATGCAAAATGCAAATTCTGGACAACTCTGATAAATGCAGGTATAGCGAAGAATGATATACACAGTTTGGAGAAGGCTGGATTTAGCGGCAGATTTACAAACGTTTTTTTAACCACAGGCACATAGTATACATTTAAAACAAAGTGAAACTTAATCACCATATACATATATATACAAATATAAGAGTGAAATTTCAAACAAAATAAAAATGTGTAGTAGGATGCAGAAGATTGGGAATACAATGAATATGCAAAATGCAAATTCTGGACAGCTCATATAAATGCAGGTATAGCGAAGAACGATATACACAGTTTGGAGAAGGCTGGATTTAGCGGCAGATTTACAAACCTTTTTTTAACCACAGGCACATACTATACATTTAAAACAAAGTGAAACTTAATCACCATATACATATATATACAAATATAAGAGTGAAATTTCAAACAAAATAAAAATGTGTAGTAGAATGCAGAAGATTGGGAATACAATGAATATGCAAAATGCAAATTCTGGACAGCTCGGATAAATGCAGGTATAGCGAAGAATGATATACACAGTTTGGAGAAGGCTGGATTTAACAGCAGATTTACAAACATTTTTTTAACCACAGGCACATAGTATACATTTAAAACAAAGTGAAACTTAATCACCATATACATATATATACAAATATAAGAGTGAAATTTCAAACAAAATAAAAATGTGTAATAGAATGCAGAAGATCGGGAATACAATGAATATGCAAAATGCAAATTCTGGACAACTCTGATAAATGCAGGTATAGCGAAGAATGATATACACAGTTTGGAGAAGGCTGGATTTAACGGCAGATTTAGTAAAGTTATTTTAACCACAGGCAAATAATATACATTTAAAACAAAGTGAAACTTAATCACCATATATATATATATATACAAATATAAGACTGAAATTTCAAACAAAATAAAAATGTGTAGTAGGATGCAGAAGATCAGGAATCCAACGAATATGCAAAATGCAAATTCTGGACAACTCGGATAAATGCAGGTATAGCGAAGAATGATATACACAGTTTGGAGAAGGCTGGATTTAACGGCAGATTTAGTAAAGTTATTTTAACCACAGGCAAATAATATACATTTAAAACAAAGTGAAACTTAATCACCATATATATATATATATACAAATATAAGACTGAAATTTCAAACAAAATAAAAATGTGTAGTAGGATGCAGAAGATCAGGAATCCAACGAATATGCAAAATGCAAATTCTGGACAACTCGGATAAATGCAGGTATAGCGAAGAATGATATACACAGTTTGGAGAAGGCTGGATTTAGTGGCAGATTTAGTAAAGTTATTTTAACCACAGGCAAATAATATACATTTAAAACGAAGTGAAACTTAATCACCATATACATATATATACAAATATAAGAGTGAAATTTCAAACAAAATAAAAATGTGTAGTAGGATGCAGAAGATTGGGAATACAATGAATATGCAAAATGCAAATTCTGGACAGCTCAGATAAATGCAGGTATAGCGAAGAATGATATACACAGTTTGGAGAAGGCTGGATTTAGCGGCAGATTTACAAACCTTTTTTTAACCACAGGCACATAGTATACATTTAAAACAAAGTGAAACTTAATCACCATATACATATGTATACAAATATAAGAGTGAAATTTCAAACAAAATAAAAATGTGTAGTAGGATGCAGAAGATTGGGAATACAATGAATATGCAAAATGCAAATTCTGGACAGCTCGGATAAATGCAGGTATAGCGAAGAATGATATACACAGTTTGGAGAAGGCTGGATTTAACGGCAGATTTACAAACGTTTTTTTAACCACAGGCACATAGTATACATTTAAAACAAAGTGAAACTTAATCACCATATACATATATATACAAATATAAGAGTGAAATTTCAAACAAAATAAAAATATGTAATAGGATGCAGAAGATCGGGAATACAATGAATATGCAAAATGCAAATTCTGGACAACTCTGATAAATGCTGGTACAGCGAAGAATGATATACACAGTTTGGAGAAGGCTGGATTTAGTGGCAGATTTAGTAAAGTTATTTTAACCACAGGCAAATAATATACATTTAAAACAAAGTGAAACTTAATCACCATATACATATATATACAAATATAAGAGTGAAATTTCAAACAAAATGAAAATGTGTAGTAGGATGCAGAAGATCGGGAATACAATGAATATGCAAAATGCAAATTCTGGACAGCTCAGATAAATGCAGGTATAGCGAAGAATGATATACACAGTTTGGAGAAGGCTGGATTTAACGGCAGATTTACAAACGTTTTTTTAACCACAGGCACATAGTATACATTTAAAACAAAGTGAAACTTAATCACCATATACATATATATACAAATATAAGAGTGAAATTTCAAACAAAATAAAAATGTGTAGTAGGATGCAGAAGATCGGGAATACAATGAATATGCAAAATGCAAATTCTGGACAGCTCGGATAAATGCAGGTATAGCAAAGAATGATATACACAGTTTGGAGAAGGCTGGATTTAGCGGCAGATTAACAAATGTTTTTTAACCACAGGCACATAGTATACATTTAAAACAAAGTGAAACTTAATCACCATATACATATATATACAAATATAAGAGTGAAATTTCAAACAAAATAAAAATGTGTAGTAAGATGCAGAAGATTGGGAATACAATGAATATGCAAAATGCAAATTCTGGACAGCTCGGATAAATGCAGGTATAGCGAAGAATGATATACACAGTTTGGAGAAGGCTGGATTTAGCGGCAGATTTACAAACCTTTTTTTAACCACAGGCACATAGTATACATTTAAAACAAAGTGAAACTTAATCACCATATACATATATATACAAATATAAGAGTGAAATTTCAAACAAAATAAAAATGTGTAGTAGGATGCAGAAGATCGGGAATACAATGAATATGCAAAATGCAAATTCTGGACAGCTCGGATAAATGCAGGTATAGCGAAGAATGATATACACAGTTTGGAGAAGGTTGGATTTAGCGGCAGATTAACAAATGTTTTTTTAACCACAGGCACATAGTATACACTTAAAACAAAGTGAAACTTAATCACCATATACATATATATACAAATATAAGAGTGAAAGTTCAAACAAAATAAAAATGTGTAGTAGGATGCAGAAGATCGGGAATTCAATGAATATGCAAAATGCAAATTCTGGACAGCTCGGATAAATGCAGGTATAGCGAAGAATGATATACACAGTTTGGAGAAGGCTGGATTTAGCAGCAGATTTACAAACATTTTTTTAACCACAGGCACATAGTATACATTTAAAACAAAGTGAAACTTAATCACCAAATACATATATATACAAATATAAGAGTGGAAGTTCAAACAAAATAAAAATGTGTAGTAGGATGCAGAAGATTGGGAATTCAATGAATATGCAAAATGCAAATTCTGGACAGCTCGGATAAATGCAGGTATAGCGAAGAATGATATACACAGTTTGGAGAAGGCTGGATTTAGCAGCAGATTTACAAACATTTTTTTAACCACAGGCACATAGTATACATTTAAAACAAAGTGAAACTTAATCACCATATACATATATATACAAATATAAGAGTGAAATTTCAAACATAATAAAAATGTGTGGTAGGATGCAGAAGATTGGGAATACAATGAATATGCAAAATGCAAATTCTGGACAGCTCAGATAAATGCAGGTATAGCGAAGAATGATATACACAGTTTGGAGAAGGCTGGATATAGCGGCAGATTAACAAATGTTTTTTTAACCACAGGCACATAGTATACATTTAAAACAAAGTGAAACTTAATCACCATATACATATATATACAAATATAAGAGTGAAAGTTCAAACAAAATAAAAATGTGTAGTAGGATGCAGAAGATCGGGAATTCAATGAATATGCAAAATGCAAATTCTGGACAGCTCGGATAAATGCAGGTATAGCGAAGAATGATATACACAGTTTGGAGAAGGCTGGATTTAGCAGCAGATTTACAAACATTTTTTTAACCACAGGCACATAGTATACATTTAAAACAAAGTGAAACTTAATCACCAAATACATATATATACAAATATAAGAGTGGAAGTTCAAACAAAATAAAAATGTGTAGTAGGATGCAGAAGATTGGGAATTCAATGAATATGCAAAATGCAAATTCTGGACAGCTCGGATAAATGCAGGTATAGCGAAGAATGATATACACAGTTTGGAGAAGGCTGGATTTAGCAGCAGATTTACAAACATTTTTTTAACCACAGGCACATAGTATACATTTAAAACAAAGTGAAACTTAATCACCATATACATATATATACAAATATAAGAGTGAAATTTCAAACATAATAAAAATGTGTAGTAGGATGCAGAAGATTGGGAATACAATGAATATGCAAAATGCAAATTCTGGACAGCTCAGATAAATGCAGGTATAGCGAAGAATGATATACACAGTTTGGAGAAGGCTGGATTTAGCGGCAGATTTACAAACGTTTTCTTAACCACAGGCACATAGTATACATTTAAAACAAAGTGAAACTTAATCACCATATACATATATATACAAATATAAGAGTGAAAGTTCAAACAAAATAAAAATGTGTAGTAGGATATGCAGAAGATCGGGAATACAATGAATATGCAAAATGCAAATTCTGGACAGCTCGGATAAATGCAGGTATAGCGAAGAATGATATACACAATTTGGAGAAGGCTGGATTTAGCAGCAGATTTACAAACATTTTTTTAACCACAGGCACATAGTATACATTTAAAACAAAGTGAAACTTAATCACCATATACATATATATACAAATATAAGAGTGAAAGTTCAAACAAAATAAAAATGTGTAGTAGGATGCAGAAGATCAGGAATCCAACGAATATGCAAAATGCAAATTCTGGACAACTCGGATAAATGCAGGTATAGCGAAGAATGATATACACAGTTTGGAGAAGGCTGGATTTAGCGGCAGATTTAGTAAAGTTATTTTAACCACAGGCAAATAATATACATTTAAAACAAAGTGAAACTTAATCACCATATACATATATATACAAATATAAGAGTGAAATTTCAAACAAAATAAAAATGTGTAGTAGGATGCAGAAGATTGGGAATACAATGAATATGCAAAATGCAAATTCTAGACAACTCGGATAAATGCAGGTACAGAGAAGAATGAAGCGGCAGACTTACAAACATAATTTTAACCACAGGCACATAATATACATTTAAAACAAAGTAAAACTTCATCATGGGGACAGGAATTAGTTAACGCACACATATATATATATATATACATAAAAGAAAGACTGGGTATTTCAAACAAAATGAAAAGTCTGTAGCAGGATGTACGTGATCATGAATTCTATGAAAATGCAAATTCTGAACAATGGAGACAAATGTAGATCGATCAAATAAACATATATATACAAAGGGTGTTCTATAGAAACAGAGTGAAATCAAGAAATATATTTACAGCAAAAGATACATCATTCTTTTTCAAAACACCTTCCCTCAGATTAAGTCTGAGGCACTGGTCCCATCATTCAACCCACTTTCCAAAACAAGTAGGGAAACCTTTTCCTGGAAGCCGGTCAAAGAACCCTGTACTGCTGAAATAACTTCAGAATCTGTATTATATTTTCTTCCATGGAGCGTTTCCTTCAATGTCAGAAATACTTGTTGCAGACTTGGTTAGGGACCAAAATGATGCAGCCAAGTTTCATCACCTGTTATTTCAAATCATTTTGAAGCACTTGTTTCTACATTGGTGAATTTTTGTTTGCATTTTTTCTTTACTATGGTGATGAGGGACCCATCTGGGACAAACCTGGTGAAGCCGTAAATTGTTTTGTAGAATTCAAGATATCGACATTTTTGAAATGCTAGTTGATGGCTCTGTCTTCTCACATCTCATTCATCGATTTTCTTGCAAGATTGCCCACACAGTGTTAACATTTCAATCAGGGAGTAGGGACCAGTTCTGAAGACAAACATCCATTTTTGAAATCTCCATGCCATCTAAAAATCGCAGACTCATAAAAACATTTCTCTTTGTAAGTTTCTTTCATTAACTTAACTGTTTCTGTAGCTGTTTTGCCTAAACGATAGCAAAATTTTGGTTTTTTTTTTTACTCTAAATGACTCACCACCCAAGACATAATTTTTTGCTCGTAAGTAGACTCCCTTAAATCTGTGACCCTAAAATCTGCGCATTTTTTCAGATGTAAACATAAGATGTTAAGTTGCAGGAACAAAATTCATGAAGGCGCTGAAATCTGCGACTACCGCAATGATTTTTATACTTAATTTTTAATTAATCAATCTCTTTTGGCTATTACAGCTGATGTATTAATAAATAAATTTACATTACTTTTGATTTTGATATAAATTAGCATATCTATATAAAAAATTCCAGGGTTTGAAATTAAAAAATCCACAAACTGGAACGCTATTTTAAAATTATTGTTGGCTGTTTTTTTTTTTTTTTTTTATGTAGACAAATTTATTTCTAAACATAATATAAGTATTCAAGACTCTAAATAACAATGAGAAATGTTACAGAGAGCGCAATAAGCTATACATACATATATATAAAGTTGTAACAATATGTTTTAATACAAAAAACAGATGAACCGCAACAATATTTACCATAATTTTATAAATCTGAACTTTATTTGTCATAATTTCAAGAACTGGAATATCGCTCCAGTTTGGTACAGTACATTTAAAGCCTTAAAAAATTCCCCTTATTGTAGTTTTAGCAGAATATTCTCAAGTGCAAACTGTAGTGGAATTGTTTATTTTTCTTCTGTTTGTTTCCTCGTGTTTCAATATTTATTTTTTTTTTTCAATATTACGTACACATTTTAATATGTAATTCTGATTAATATAACTAAATACAAGCTTTTTCATGAAGAAAATATGAATTTACTTCTGAAAAAAATCAAGATGGCACTAATGTTGTGAACACCGTACAGCATTGCCGCCTCATTGAGGAGGCTTGAAAAATCTGCTTGAGAATGAGAAAATGCGCGGAACAGATGCCCGAAGCAACGGCGCATGGTAAATAAGTTTCAAGACTAAACAAATCTTGGTAAAAATGCTTATAAAATCTCATCGTCCAAATCCAGTTAAAGTGACAGTGAACTGAATGAAAATAGCCAAGTAAATGCTGTGGAGGAAGTGATGAAACAGCAATAAATTGTGTTTGAAGAAGTTATAAAATAAAGCAGAGAATTAAAAAAATTGAGAGAAAGATAGAAAATAAATTACCCTTCCAAGTGATTTAGAAGAAACGAAATACTGAAGTATATGGAAGATACAGCCATAGTGTTCAGTATTTTCTGGTCAATGACCTACTCAAAATCTAGCGGTTCAAGATATAGCGGTCATAAATGCTTGTATAGTTTTTAAAGATACAACAGATTCTTATAAAAGCAGAAGTCCTGTATTCTAAAACTAGTAAAATAAAATAGTCTTCGTTTAGAATATTTATAAATGTACAGTTAACAGTTTGAAAAAATCGCCTGCAGTGTTAATTTTGCAGTATTGCTACTACATAAAAAAATAACTCAGTTTTATGGAATGCCCTTTGTACATATATATCTTGTAGAAAGGTGAAGCTACATATTCAGTGTCTAATTAAAGACATTTACAAAAGTGATTTTAATCACAGGTACATAATGTACACATTTGAAGAAAATTAAAAAATAATTATGGGAACAAGAATTGTGATAAAAGTAATAATGAGTTGTTTAAAATATATATATATATATATATATATAACATTTAAAATTACATAAAATTAAAGCTAGATTTAAAAAATATTCGAAAAACAAACATTTATAATAAATCTTTTACATTTAGCTTTTCTTAAATGCAGATGGAGAACTGTATATGTGTGAACTTCCAGCTTTTGTTTGCATATGATTTTGGATCCCCTTGCACCTAATTATTAAATAAAATTTTATTATACGCTCTTTTATATTGCAACAATTTGGCATTTGTACATGTCTACATTTGTTAATCACAATATTAATATCCTCATCTGTAATGGCAATTTCATTTTTGACCCACTTATCTTTATTGTGCTGGACTAGTCTTTCAGTTTCTCTGCAAATTCTGTATATGCCCGTAGTAGGCCACTTTAGTCCACCTTTATCCAAATATTCATTTAAAAATGTTATTTCCTGCGGCAAATTTGGTTCATTGGGGTCTATGACTGTTTTTACACATTGAACACACACGTCACAAAGTTTTTGCTTAAGAATGCCATTTAAAGTTGCACCAGCCATATAATACACATCATTTTCTTCACTCAATGTGAGTGGTTTGTAAGGTGATGTGGAAGCAATGTTTGGTGTTGCAGCCACACAGTTAATATTGTTTAAACTTGTTGATAGTGGAGTGTAGGATGATGTGGAAGCTATACTTGGTGCTGCAGCCACACAGTTAACAATATCATTTGAGCTTGTTGCGAATTCAGTGGAGGATGATGTGGAGGCTATACTTTGGTTACATTGTGAAACATCATTATCAGCGAGATCGAAGAGATGAAAATCATTATCAGGAGCATAATTTGTTCCCTTCAAATCTGCAATAAATTGGGAGACACAAATTAACTTAAGAGCCATTCTTGCTCTTAAAGCAGTTGGCTTCTTACCAGCTTTTCTGCGAACCTGCGAAAAGACATTTTCAAGCGCATCTTGAGAAAGTCGTCCAGGCATGAAAAATTTAAAACCTGCCTCAAAAGCTTCCTCTGCTAACTGGATCACGCTCAGTGTAGACATAATTATGCCTGTTTGCAGAGGTTTCCAGCCCGCTCCAAACTGTGTATTTTGTACTATATCAACAACGTCTCGCAAATACTCAAATTTTCTCTCCCTGTTATTAAGTGTAATAGATGTTTCCAAAGACCTGGATGTCATTATTGTGAACCAGTCATCAATAAGTCTTATCCAAAAAGCCGTTGTTAAACATTCTTTATTGAGCTTTTCGAGACGAACAGCCTTCTCAATAGCACCAGCAGTCGTTTTGCTGAAGAACTGCACTGCTGTTCCTACATTCATTTTTTGACGATTGTCTGGATATAGGTGTTCCCTTCTTAAATGGTGTAATGAACGTATGCTTGTATTACTATCTATCTCCTCTTGCCACAAATGTTTGATACATCCTGAGGAGACATGCCTGCTTACCAAACCTTCTCTCTCACAAACAGACTGTGGTAAAATAAATGATGTAGCAAGTGTAGCAGTACGCAGATTTTTAATTAAATGTGGAACATCTGCAATTACATGAATAGCGTTTGAGTCATTAAAAATAAATGACGTGCATCTTTCATCCTTCCTCACACCAACTTTGAATTCCCTCCACATTGCCTTGTTGCTGCTTCCCATATCAGAAACAACTGCCTTAGGAATAAGCCCAATACTCTGACTAGCAAGAATGCATCTGGACATTAAATTGTGCATGTCTTGGCCAGATGTCGAAGGACCAGTAATTTCATGAGCAATTACTTGTTTCCACTTGGTCTTTAATCCCCTGGCTAACACTACAGTATAGTGTTTGCAAGGAGCATCTTTTGTACCAAGGGTTACACCACCAATGAATTTTTTCTCTGATGCATCAAAATCCTTGACAGTGGAAATTTCCATTTCATCAACATTTAATGCACACCATTTATCAGATTCGGACATGTACGAAACTTTATTTTTCATTGCATGTATGATTGAGTGAAGAATTCCAAAGTCAACATTAATATTTTGCATTCTCCTATTTAATGTGCTGTATGCTGGGGATGGATAGCCTGTCTTTCTTAGATACTTATAGCCGAATTTGCCAACAGCAAAACGTAACTTAAGAGCATTTGTGATGCTTTTATTCGACCAATGGTGGATCGACTTTCGCTCAACTGCAGCATATTTTGTTTGTTCTTCTGATAAAAATTTTAGACTTTTATCTTTCGCAGCAAGTTCTTCTTTTAATTTTGCATTTTCTGCCTCAAGTTCAGCAATTCTTTGCGCCATAGGATCATCTGCCATCTAGATAAGAAAAAATACATATATATATAAAAAGGGAAAAATTAAATAAAAAACATACACATTTATAAAACATACATTCATGCATGCACTCATATTAGTATAATTAAAAATATCATAACTTTTGAAACTGCATAATAAAAATTAGATTTTTGAAAATATTTTTCTTTAATTTATAAAGGCTGTTCTTCTGTCTTGCTAGTGCTCTCTTTACAAAACATATTGCCTGCCTCACACATCCTTGGAAATATTTTCAGTTTTGACACGGTGTGACTATGTAGAAAAAATGTAAGGTTGATCCTGGCTGAGCCAGAGTCTGCTGAAAAAATTAAGCTTGGGATCAGACACAAGGCAACTGTTCGTAACTTGAAATTCAAAATTTTTTAACATAGAGAGTTAGTTTAATGATAATCTTAGTCCTGTGATACATTTGTATTTAAAAAAAAAAAAAAAAAAAAAAAAAAAGCATTTCGATAGATGGCATCTAGTCATGCGATGTTCATGGTTTTGACATCATTACTGCTAGTGGAGCAGGAGATTTGCGTTTTTCTTGACGATGTTCTAGCAACCTCGTATATTTGTGTTGACATACTAATGTTGTAAACAAAAAATTAATAGCCAGTATCACAATTTATCAAAAGCATTATATAAGATATTATATTTACGAATATTAATAAAATCAGTGTCACAAGTTATCACCGAAATTGCACAGTTACATAATGTTCAATTGCTTTTTTTTAAAGCCTTAACTGGCTTTTTGGCAATAATTCAAACAATTTTTTTTTTAAGTTTACTTGTGAAAAGGGAAAATGGAATTAAGTTCATTAAAATGGAAGTATTTGTTTTAAATACGATGAAAAATTATTTTTGAATTTAAACTCTGAAATATAAGAATATTTGGCTGGCTGAATACTCAGATCACTTGTATACCGACTATTCGATATATGGGAAAATCACTATTCAATGCATCCTTACTTATACAGTACAAATAACTAATTTGGATAAAAAATAAAATGTTACTTTTATTCAAAACACAATTTTAAATACAATCTAACTCACTGTTCAAAAATTTTAAATACTTTAAATTTATGAATGATGAGTACGCTAAAAATAAAGAATTTAAAGGAAGATACTGTTTAAGAGATAAATTTAATTAATTTACTGTTTCTTTTAATTTTTTTCAGAGCAACATTCCGGGAAAACTGCCCTAGTGAACGGCCACTTTTCAATGAAAAGGGCTCTGTCCACTAGAGCTTTTCACCAGGCTTATTGCTCTTAATACTTAAATATTGTTTTCCCAATTGAGACATTTAACCAGCATATTCATGCTTTTTCTGTTCATCATCAGAGAGACGACTGGCTCTCAAGAGAAGTTTATCTGCTAAAGATAAATGAACGATCAATCAAATTCCAGAATCTTCATAAAAGCTTTAAGCACTTCTTGGCTTTGGATGAACTGCAAGAAAATCCTTTAAAACTATGACACCCTATGAGAGAGAGAGAGAAAATAATGATCAATATAAATATACAATGTGTATGTCAAACTCTTCTGTAGAATGATATACAAACACTGCATCACATAAAGTTCATATGTCTGCTAGTTCAGTTATTTACCCACAGCTAGGCACCATCTAAAGTTTTTATAATACACCATAAATGGAAATGCTAAGTAACTAAATGCCTGTAGGAGGAGGCATTTAGAAGTTAATCAAATAAAAACTTGGCAATAACCAGAAAAGTAAAGTGCCTAAATGAATGATCTCAGTACATATTCAAGTACACACCTACCTACCTAGTATATTTTTCTGCATTCACATTCATTTTTTCTACATGCTAACACAAGTCTTGACAGTACAGATACTTCTTCATTTTCTACATGCTAACACAAGTCTTGACAGTACAGATACTTCTTCATTTTCTACATGCTAACACAAGTCTTGACAGCACAGATACTTCTTTATTTTCTACATGCTAACACAAGTCTTGACAGTACAGATACTTCTTCATTTTCTACATGCTAACACAAGTCTTGACAGTACAGATACTTCTTCATTTTCTACATGCTAACACAAGTCTTGACAGTACAGATACTTCTTCATTTTCATCAGAAACAAACAAATTATATTGAAGTGTTTGGCAATTGAATTAAGTGCGACAAAGAAGCAAGTAACAATAAACAATAACAACAAACAATAAATTAAATCTAAAGATGCACAAAAAGAAAAAAAAAAAACTCAGCACTTAATATAAAAACAAACACTGTTTACAGTACAAAACATAAAAGAAAGCTTTAGAACACAGCAAGTGATGCAATAGCGAGTTGGCTACTGAGTGAGTAAACAAGTTCGTATGTAAACCACCACTATCTCGCTCACTTCTTTTCTCGCCAGCTTGTAGCTAGTAAACCAGCTCCGTGTAAATGAGCCTTAAGTGCGGAAAACATTGAACATTTTTATAATATATCTCTATTTACAAGATGAAAACCACAAGACTGGATTTAAAAAATGAATTATTATTATATAATTCATAATCAGTGAGGATAAAACATAGTATAAGTAAAATGCTGTAAAAAGATTTGCATAAATCATTAGATTCTAATTGCTATAAAATTACAGCCAGACCTCGTTATCATGACACCTGGTTTTCACGTCACTGCGCTTATCATGTCGGTTTTTCAAAGTCCCAATTTTCTGTATATGATTTTAATGCAAATAAACTCCATATTTTATGTCGTTGAATAATTTTCAACTACGGATATCCCGACAGTTTCGGAAAATTGCCCATTTTTCATAATCCATCTTATAAGCACAGAAATTAAGTAGTAAGAGATGTCTTAGACAAACTTTTCACAAAAGTGTCAAAAATACCCATTGAGATAAATGAGAAATTTTACCTCAATCCTTTATCTGAATAAATAAACCCACATACTATGAATGACCTACTTAAGCTCCAGATGGACGTATCAGTCTACTTGCATTCTTTTTGTTCTGGTCAGACGGCACTTTTTTGTGTTTACACGGTGTTTTTCACCAGACTAAAACTGAAGCATTGCATTACATTGAAACGATTAGAAATGATCTAACATCCATTTCTGAAACGAGTATTGATTACAATTAATTGTATAATAGTGAAAAAAGAACTGTAGGGTAAGCAAATCTTAATTCATCAATATTTCATGTAAAAATAAAAAAACAAGTCATCATAAATCTGATTTTTATTCTTTTCAATTTTATTTTTGTGTTTATTTTATTTAATAATAATTTTTTATTGCTTAAAACTGCAAGAACAGTTATGAATTTAAAATTATCTTAAACTAATTTAAAATACTGCTTTTTATAGACATTTTTCACCAACTCCGGTTACCACAACATTCCACTTATGACGACAACGACACTTTTTTTCTGGTTATTAGAGGTCGGGATAACGAGGTTTGACTGTATTTGAAAATGAATTGCCATTTTATTTTCAGGGCACCTGCAGACTAAAAAAAAGTATCTTGAATTTAGACAAATGATCGGCGGAAAAAAAAATCTTCGTTAATCGTTTGCAGAAAAAAAAAAAAAAAGCCAACTTCGCGAAAGGATCGCAGAAAAAATGCAAATATTGTCAAAGAATCGGGATAACGCAAATTTTGTTAAAGGATCGCAAAAAAACTAATTTCACCAAAACATCGCTAAAAAAAAATGTGAATTTTGTCAAAGGATCACGCAAAAGTGCAAATTTCGTTAAAGATTCGCGGATAGAACTTTAATTTATTCAAAGAATTCTGGAAAAACGCAGATTTCTTTAAAGGATCGCAAGAAAAAGCGAATTTCTTCAAAGGATTAGGAAAACACGCAAGTTTTGTGAAATAGCGGGGGAAAAATGCGAATTTTGTCAAAGGATCGCGAAAAAACGCGATTTTCGTAGAAGGACAGCGACAAAACCGTGATTTTCATAAAAGGATCGGGGAAGAAACGAAACTTTCGTCAAGTGATAGGAAACAAACGTGCATTTCATTAAAGGATCGAGTGGAAAAACGGGAAAATTGTTAAAGGATAGCATAAAAAACGCAAAATTCGTAAAGGATCATGGTAAAAAGGCGAATTTCTTCAAAGGATCGTGGGAAAAATAAATTAATTAGGTTATATTATAATTAAAATGTAGGTATATTTTTATAAAGTTAATCAGTAAGAATCCTATTTATTTTAACGCTTATAATGTTCTTGTTCACAATAAGAAAATTGAAACATGCTACTCCCGCAGACAATTTTCATTTCACTAAATTGCTGTCGCAGACACAATCATAATTTTCTGCCACTGGGTGATCTGCCAAGATGCTAAAAGTTAAGGGGCAAAATATAGACAAAATGCTTGATTGAAATTTAACAGATTCTTTTCTTGAAGTCTCGTCCAGGATGCTCTGGCTACACTGTGTAAATCCATTACAAACTGTGAGCCGAAAACTACAAGAATCCAATATTTTCTTATGAATATTGAAAAAAATTAAAAAGTTAGTAGCATTTGGAATACTATAAATATGTTAATAACAATATTCAATAAGTGAATGAAACAAAAAAATATTGCATATCATTTCTCTTTTACATAAAATATTAGCCTGACATGAAGAAAAAAAACCTGAAAGAAAATCTTAACATCAGGGATCCTTTTCTTTCTGAACCCCAAGGTTTCTACCCTTTCAACCTAATGGGTAATCCGCCTCTGAGTAGAAAACAAATCCTTTCGGGGTGGAATAAATAAATCTATAATTTCTCCCTGTGATGGTTGTGGGAGGGGGGGGGGGCGGATCGCTATTCCTAATAGCACTTTTCTAGTTTTTTTTTTTTTTTTTTTTTTCATGATACAGAAAGCAAAAAGAAAGTAAATTTTTACAACTTCTTGGTATTTGCCAAGTCAGTACAGTGTTGAATTCAGACGTTTTCCTCCAAGAGGGATACTTTAAAATTGTACTTTTATCCATTAAAAAGCATAAAATATCATACCTTCTGGGGAGGGAAAAGAAAAAAAAGACCCAAAACAAAAAAAGCATCAACATAATTTGAAAAATTTATTTACCTGGTGTGCATCCTGTAAATGAGCATCCAAAATTGATCCAGACTTAGGATTGCCAAATCCTTTGACTCGTTTTCGAGTTATTTTTTTTGGTGCATTTGGTACATCAAATTTTGTCGGAATTGCTGTTTGCTTTAGTTTTTTCCAACCATCGGCACGATTTTGCTCAAATTGTGAATCTTCGAAATGCTCCTGTAAGGAAATTAAATTTACCTTTTAAAATTAAAATTTTATGAACTCACTTTAATCTTTACTACTTAAATAAATAAGTATGTATGCCTTGTGGCGACTAGTGCCTCAGGACTAGAATAATTTTTTTTTTCTTCAAATCTTATCTTTAGTCTTATACAGAGAGTGTGTTTTATATTTTTCCTGGAATTCAATGATCCATTATCATACTGAACAAAGAGAAAAAAAAAAATGCCATTAAAAGACTCTCCATTGTATTGTACTCAAAGCGTCTATGGGACACTTGAGTTTGATTCAACAAAACTGTGGATTCCGAATAAATAAAAAAATTAATATTTAATTTGGTTCTGATTCATAAAAGCAGTTAATTTGGTTAACTAGTGATTCTTGACAGCAATTATTGAATTTTTTTAACCCTGAAAACCTCCTTTTCATTGCGAACAGTAGTTGATTTAAAATGTCATGTCAAATTTATTTTTCTATATTTGAAATTTGATTAATAATTCAAAATTCGGCTATTATCAATATAGGATATTGTTTATAAATGTTATAATAATAAACAGACTCTGTATTTGACAAAACACTGTAATTGCAAATAACTTAATAAACAAAATTGGAAGACATTCAAAATGTTGCATCTTTTATTACATAATGTAAATATAAGCAGGGTTGGCACGGTTTAAACCAAGTGGTTTTAACCATGGTTTAAACCACGGTTTAAACCAATTGGTTTTTTTGTCAAAAAAACCATTTGGTTTTTTTAGAAAAAGTCTAATACAGTAGACTCCCTCAAATCCGCACAGCTTGGGACCAGAGGTTGTGCGGATTTCTGGTCATTGATTTGTTTACATTTTTTAACCTTAATTTGATTGGTATTAAGCAAGGGAAATTATAATGAATGCTTACAATAAAGTGAAACATTAAAATAATTTATTAGTTTAAAAGTAAGTAATTATTAAAATAATTATGTAAAATAAAAAATTAGAAAAATATTAAATTATTACGAATGAAATCAATTAAATTCGATTCCAAAAGTCCTATGCTGCCATCTAGTGGTAGCAAGGAGAACAGTGTTAATGCTATTATCAGTATATATAGCTTATTGCACTCACTGTAACTTTTTTTCATTGTTATTTAGAGTCTTGAATGCTTTTCTTATACTGCTTTGTATGTTTAGAAATAAATTTGTCTATAATTAAAAAAAAAAAAAATTCCGCGGACAATAATTTAAAAATAGTGTTCTGGTTCGTCGATTTTTCCATTTCGAACTCTGGAATTTTTGATATAGATATGCTAATTTATATCAAAATCAAAAGTAATGTAAATTTATTTTGTAATAAATCAGCTGTAATAAACGAAAGAGAATGAGTAACAAAAAATTTAGTAAAAAAAACATTGCGGTAGTCGCTGATTTCAGCGCCATCTTGAATTTTGTTCCTGCAACTTAATTGTAAATTTCATTGTTTACATCTGAAAAAATGCGCGGATTTTAGGGTCGCGTATTTAAGGGAGTCTACTGTATAATATTTTCTCTCTTTTGTAATTTAATTGTTTTAAATTATAGATAAAAGTAATTTCTACTTTTAACACTTCATCTCAGCAGTCAACATGAGACATAATGAGCCTAGGTCATGTTTCTATGCATGTAGAATGAAAATTAGCATGTGCTGATGAACATATCTGGTACTCTAAAGATTTTCCTTAAAACATGTGAAATTAGAAAAGATAAAATAGATAAATATTATTCAATATTTAGCATAAAATATTTTCATTTAAAAAAATGCAGATTATTTACAGCAGTTAATAACAAAATACAATGATCTTTAAGATTTTGGTTAAGTTGTAAAAGAAAATTTTCTGGATTGGGATTGGTGAAGATTATCCTTAAAGAATTTAAAAGAGTAACTTAAGATATCAAATTGAATAACACAGCTTGCAAAAATTGAATGCTATTTATAGCATTTCAGTAATACCAATCAATCTTTTCTGTTAGTTGCTGAATCTAATGGCCAAAAATGTTGACTTGGACACTTGGAGTTATCACTCAGAAAACAAAATAACCAGAAGTATTTGGATATTAAAAAATAATAATAATAATAACAACCACAGAATAATATATTATATTCATGAAACTGCATCAAATGTTTATTGATTGATTATTATATTATTAATCAAAGGATTCTTCATACGATTTTCAAGGTATCAATGTTTCACTGTGTAGAGCAGTTTACTTTGAACATAAGACATAGGTGTTACTAATAATGTTTAAATTAGAAATGATTTCAATTTTCTATATAATTGACTGTAATTATTTAATTTAAATATTTTCTGAAGTTATATTACTTACATAATATCCAAAAATGTTATTTTATCAACAGATATGCATCTGTATACAATAGGAAATTATATTTAAAAAAACCGGTTTAAACCAAAAAAAACTTGGTTTAAACCAAATAAACCATTTTTTTTTTGGTTTTTTACAAAAAAACCCGGTTTTTTTCCAACCCTGAATATAAGTGTGTGCGTGTTTAAATAATTTGGATGAAAATTATGTTTTTTATTGTAACTACATTACTTTTTCAGTGATGCCAGTTACCATAATAAATATATAACTGTCAGAGTTCAAGAAATAACACTAAAATCAGGTAGTTTTCATCTAAATTCAGCTTTGAATATGCTTAATTAACAAATCATGTCAACATTGCATTTTGAATTCTGTTTTTGGTGTTACATTACTAAAATTACTGAAGTAAATTGTTCTAAGTCAAATATAATGTACAAGCTATCATGGAATGACCCTTTTTAGTATTCCAAAATTTAATTATAAGTGAATTATAACAGTATACGTTATTAGACATTAATTACAGTATCCAAAAATACAGAACATATAAAACCTTTAAAAACAGGTTGCATACAAGCATCATTCATAATATTTTGAGTATAAATTTTAAATAACATTGGATTTCTTTTGTTAATTCATACTTCATTGCATAAGACATTATATGAAAATGCACCACTAAATACTATGTATCAATGCACAGTATCCGGGCTAAATGGCAAATTAAGTAAATATTTGAATATTCAGGCTAACCAAATATCTGATGGGCCAATCATTGAGTTTACTAAGTAGTAGAGTTTACTAAATGGTATTCAATTTTGTGAAATATCTGAATATTCAAAAATCACAACTTTTTCTTTTTTTGCCTTTGAGGGAGAAGTTTCTTTTAATTGTAGGTAAAAGAAAGTCACACCATTGATACAAGTAATGTAAACAAGATATTTATACATCAGATGAAAAAAAAAATTGAAGTGATTTGTAAATGATGATTGTTTTAAATATACTAGTTCAAAATTGTATTAACTTATTGGCTAAAAACATACAATGCATCATAAATATATATAACACAAATTACAAGTGTTTTTATCAAATATTACCTTTATTTTTATAGTCAAGTATGTCTCAATTATTTTTAATAATTTTCTGTGCAATAAAATTTTAGTAGTTGTTAGTTTATCCACAGTTTAATCTATAAATTTCCACATTCAAAAATTATAACCAATGATAATATTAAGTTTATTTATTTTCTTTGAAACTAATTCCGATGGTGATCGAGGTTTCTACAAATTTAAATCATTATTATATCCCTCTTATATCAAAAACAACTTTTGGGAAAGAAAACAATCCTGATTTCTTCTAGCATAAAATCAAAAAGGGGAATTAAATGCTAGCAATGAATTGCGTTTTCCTGACCAAAACAAAAACCTTGGCGAATTCTAAAACATCGCCAACTTCACTTAATTGCAACCCTTAAAGATAAAAAAAAATGTAATTTAAATGTTAAATCAAGAAAGATTTTAGTGATAATTATGCGAAAAATATATTCTTACACTTTCTATTTATCATATAACACCAAAAATAAAGTAAAATAATTAAAAATAAGAAGAAACTTACGCTACAAAGTTGTGCAGTTTTTCCCGGCGTCCAAGAGTCTCGTCTCATATTAATTAGCCATTGCTTTCTTCTTGCCTCATTTCTAGGGAATTGAAACATTCTATGACCTTTTCTTGAATGATTGCTACAGTTTATTGCAGTACAACCACCCATAATTTAATCTAAAATTGAAAATATACACAAGCCGCTGTTCGTATACGCAACACAGTCCGATCCGGTAAGGAATAAAAATGTCGGATGAGTCAGCTCGTATATCTAGTAGCCTTACTGTCGACCGTTCGCGGAGTTGCTCCTGATTAGTTCACATATGACGTGCATGCTAGTGGGAGTGGCTTCCGATTTTTATGTTTTTTTTTAGCCTTTTGGCAAAATGTTTCGATCATGAACAAAGCGTTTCTCAACTCATCTCTTTCAAAAATTTCAATCTCAATCATTTATGAAATATATTGTTATGACGTTGAAAGTTATAATAATGTCTAAGAGAAAACGTGTTATTAAAAAATTAGAATTTAAACTGAACGTTATTTAAAAAGCGGAAGGTGATTTCGATATAGGTATCGATTATTAGCATAAATCTATAGCCAAATCGATATAGGTATCGGAATTAGGATAAACATAGGGCCAAATCGATATAGGTATCTGAATTAGCATAAATCTATTGTCAAATATGAAAAGCTTTTTAAACTGTAACGCGCTGAAGGTTACGATATACAATCACAGTAAAAAATAAACGTTATTATTTTTAAAATTAGTTGTTTTTTGTTTGCTTCAATGGGTCAATTTTTGTGAAATACTTTTCAAAATAACTTGTTAACATTGTGTTAATAATCTTTTAGATTACATATTCAATAAGAATTTAATCCGACACAATATATGTAATAACATAAAAGCACTATTTTAGATACTAACGTGCTTTTGGGGATTAAAAAATATAAAATTAAAAATAGTATAATATACTAATATACCACATATCCAACGAAAACAACTAACATTCGATGATTCGATTCCAAATATCGATTGAAGCTCGATTATTCTGAAATGATTTAGATTTTGTTTGAGTCAATATAGACATGTATTCCCTCGTGCATGCCTATTACAAGAGTCATTGTTTGGAAAGATAAGAAGATTTAGTCATTGGTTTCAGCTGTTTTGAACAATACCATAAAATTACAAAATAATCAAGCATAAATCTATAGTCAAATCGATATAGGTGTCGATTATTATCATAAATCTACAGCCAAATCGATCACAAGACATTCTACGTTTTAGATATAAGATTCAATGGAAATTTTTTTTTGTATTTTTTTAACTTGTAATTATTTTATTGTTATTTTTTTCAATTATTTTAATACAATTATCATTTAAATAGAGCAACTAAATAAATAGGGAGGTGGTTTATTAGTGGTACTTTCGAATGTTGAAAAAAAATGAGTAATCCCCGTATAGTCCGGCGTATAATCCGCGGATTATACACTGATGCGGATTATCTGCTGAAATTCTTTTATAACGGCTAAAAATTGCGACTGCGGATTATACGCCGGTGCGGATTATAGGCCGGAAATTACGGTATTTATCAATTAATCAAGCTTTTTTGTTTATTAAGACTCGTTAAACTTGAAATAAAACTTCCTTCCTTTATGACTTTGATGTGAATTAATAGGGTACCTAATATATATATGTTATTGCAGTGGCAACATTATTTTTATGAATAACGATTTGGCAAAAAGACTGTATGTTTTTTTTTATGTTGTGTTCTATGCTGATTAAAGCATAAGTTATTTTTTTAAAGGTTTAAAATGTTTTGTATACTTTAATTACATTGCAGTACCTTTATGAGGAAAATTTTATTGAATAATTCAAAGAAAATGTAAATCATATTTATTATGCATATTGAATTATACATTATTAATTATCTACATGACCTTTACTTTTAATTATTTTATCTTTTTTAAATTATCTTACATTTTATTATTTTAGTTTATTACTTTACTTAATTATTTCAATACTTTACTATATTGCAAGCATTTATTATAATTTTAATTGCATTATTACATTCAAGTTACTGTTTAAAAAATGTAAACAAAGCAATGACCAGAAATCTGCAAAATTCTAAAATCCGCACAACCTCTCATCCTGAGCTGTGCAGATTCGAAGAGTCTACTGTATTTACTTTTAATCCCTTACTTATAGAATGGATCCATGCTTCATAAAATTATTCTATTTGTAAGTGAAAAAATTAATAACTGCCTTTGAGTAATCAAACAATAAGACAATTTTATAACTGAATCATTCATTACAAAAATATTGT